>JAJJWW010005626.1:0-108190 GCA_023531295.1 Papaver armeniacum | reverse complement strand
GTACTTCCTCTTGTAGTCAATAAGTATGCCAACCAAGGAGATTCTTTAGTGCCTTCCAAGGTTCTCGTATAGATAGTTAGGTCTGGGTAAAGGTTTTGTGGGTACACCTCTTGTAAACCCTCCCGAGACTATAACCCCGCCAATTAGGCCACCTAGGGGGTTTAAAGGCTTATTGCATACGCTAAATGCAATCGACGATGCCTGCGACGTGAGTTAGGATTTTTATTTTGTAGATTTGATTTGCTCAGGACTAGCAAATAATAAGTTTGGGGGTATTTGATAGACGCATTTATGTGTCTATATTAGTCTCAATTCTGCCTTAATGTTAGTGCTCGATTTTGTACTTATTTGGTTACTTTATGTCTTTGTAGGTGTTTTTGGAGAAATAAGCTTTTGCGGCGAATTTGACTCGAAAAATGGTCCTGGGAGAAAATTACTAAAGGCACCCAGAAGACGCACTACAGGCACCCCGGAAGTATGCTGGAGACCCCCCAGAAAAGTCATAATTACACCTCAGAAGAATTGCTAAAGGGAACCCAAAAATGGATAAGGGGCATCCACTTTCTTGGCAATTACTATTGGCAGACCTGTACGGGATAAGGGGAGGTCATCTCCTATATTTGAAATACGGTTTTGGCGGGAAAGTTTCTTCACACCTGCGGAAATTTCAAGCTTGGATTTGGGAGGTTTGTTCGCATATTTTCTCGTCGGTTGGGCTTGTGTTAACTCACCGCACTTAAACAGACCGGTATGTCCATTAGAACCTAGTCAACTTGGGCTAGAACGACAAGGAGAGCAAAACAGGCTGGAGAATACTGGGATATATTTTCCGAAATATATGGGAGTTAGAATTGAGAGGAGATCTTCACTGGATTTAGATTATTGGTTCAAAACAAGGTAGTCGACGTGTTTTGGGAGATAAAAATGGGATCGAATCAAGAGTTTAAAAAGAAAGAAATCTCGTGCCGTGGAAGAAAAGAAAGGAAGAAAAGGAGAAGATTTCTCGATTGGGATCACTGTTGTGTATATATAGGCTTCGGAGGTCGAGCAAGATATACGGAGAGTTTGGGGAAGTCCTGGAGGCAAGGAAAATCGGGCTCACAGAGCGAGAAGAAGAAGTTGCAGAATGCGTTTCGTTGTGCAACTCAAGAACACCAAGAACTTTGGACAACCGAGAAGGCCGGAGTCGAGAGAAGCGGTCTTAAGAACAACAACACGCCTAACGCTATATCGTTCTTCGAGCGTCTAAAAGAAAGGACCCTCAAATGACGGTGATATTGCGAAAAATCATTGTAAGTTTATTTATATTTTTATCAATACAATGATTAATGAATTCTTCTTCCATTTTTGCTCCATGAGTAGCTAAATCTATTCTCTAGGGTTTTGGAGGAAACTATTTTTGATGGGTAATATTTAGTAATTAATTTCTTTGGCATATTTACTCCAAAAATTGTGTTTTAATTTGTCTAAAAATTCTCTCTTCTTTACATGCTTCGTGAAAACTGTTTTGGGTAGTTTCTACCGTTCTTTTATAAGCGAAGGAGGATTAGGCCTTAGAATAGCGACGTAAGTCATAAAAAAGCATGTAGTGTTATATCTTCCAAGGCATGAGATTGAGTTCAAAATTGTTTTGAGTAAAGTCTGATAATTTGCCAAAGTTTTATTTATTGAGTTTACCATCATTAGAAGTAGTGAAATCCAAAGCCCTAGACTCATCTCTCCTTGATAACAAAAATCAATTGTAATTAGTTTGTTTTAGTATTTTCTTTTAATTAAGTCTAAAATCAAAATCTTAAAAAAGTCCGAGCGAACGATACTCTACTTACCACATCTAAAACTGCAATCACCTTCTAAACCAAAAAGCCCTAAGTATAAAGACCCTAGATGCCCCACTATATCTTGTGTGATCGGTAATTATTCAGTAGATAAGGCATTGCTTGAATTAAGAGTTAGTGTTAACTTATTTCCATATCATGTATACAACCAGCTAGGTCTTGATAACTTGAAGTCGACTAAAATGAACCTACAGTTAGCTGATAGGTCTTTCAAAGTACCTCGTGGTGTCGTAGAGGATGCTCTGATTGAGGTTGATAAGTTTATTTATCCAGTGGATTTCGTTGTTCTAGATACTCAGCATGTTCAGGATCGCAGTGCTTAAATACTGGTGATTTTAGGTCGCCCATTTTTAGCCACAACTAACGTCATCATCAACTATAGGACCGTCATCATCAACTATAGGACCAGACTTTTGAACATATCCTTTGGTAATATGACCATCGAACTAAACATCTTTAATGTTACTATACAACCTTCTGATGATTTAGAGGAAGTGAATATGATTAGTACTTTAGTTCAGGATCTAGTTCAGGATAATTAAGACAACATAGCCGCGTAGGTGAAGCAGAACTTGAAGGGAAGGAAAAGGATTTAATCGAGATATTTTAGACCATGTGAGGTATATATAAGAAGTTGGGATCCTGGAAAAGAAGTATCGAGACTTTGGGGTAGCAGTAGAGAGGTACAGAGGAGTTGCAGGGAGATCAAGAAACTGCATAGTCAAGAACAATAGCTGCAAGCGAGTGCCGAAGAGGAAGAAGAAGACAGAAACCGTCACCTTTTGTTTCAGATTTGTAACATCCTAACAATTATTTCTGTTAGGGTTTCTCTGTAACAGTGAAATCTGCAACAATTATATATGTTACAAAATCGCTGCTTTATACCCTTTCTTCCTTTTAATCAACTTTTGAGCTATGAACTAATATATTGAGCGAGTGATTAATATGAGGAGCTAAACCCTATTGCTAAGGCGATGGAGGAAGCCATTTTTCCAATTATTATGTGGTAAATTCTATTTAACTTCATTTTTGCAATTATTTTATGATTATTTGCAGTGAACTTTAGTCGGTTATATGATTTTGATTAATTAGTTGTGTTTTCTCTTGATGGTGCATGCTTGGCTTAAAAAGTTTTGATGTTCCGTGCTTGTGATATACAACTATATTTTTGAAAATCTACTTATCTAAGCAATATTTTAGATCAAATTGAATGTATGAGTTGCATAATTATTGTTATGATTGAATCACCGATAATTGGTTAATGGTGGAATCCTTTGTCTCGGTTTTAAATTTGAGTCTAAAACGAATCTTCACAAGTTCGAGAAACAAATCTTTTCTTATCACTATTAAAAACTACATCAAGCCATGAACACTTCTAAAACTTTATTGATCACTTAAACACTTATGTGCGTGCATCATGATTAAACTTTTAAGTGTTTGTATGAATATGAAATTGCTTTTAGTTCTTTTGGCTAACTTGAAAACCGAATGGTCATTATACACTGTTGACTAAGTATATATTCTTCTTTTGTATTTTTCAAGGACAGAGTTTGCTGGATTATCAAGTTATCTTAGCTTGAATTCTAAGCAACCCATGGTCTTGGAAAAACTATAAATAGGGATGCTCTTTTCAAAAAAGAAAATTAATCCCCGAAACTTTGTGTCCTAGTTGATTCTAGAGTCGTCCTCTATTGACCTAGGTTTCCTCTAAGAATTCATTTTGGGGATTCTGAAGCCAAACCAATTATCTTTACCTTAATAGTTCGTAAATACCGATCTTACTTTTCTATTATCGAGGTTCTCGTAATCTCTTTCGAGCAAGATATAGAAATCATAAAGTTCTCTTCGCCTCAAACTTTATGATTCATCAAGATAGATATCTCGAAAACTCCGATCTTAGTTGATCTTTTGAATAGAGAGCCGAGTTGTTTTAAACTATCGATACTTTCACTTATGATATCAAAAAACTCATTCAAGAATTAAAACTTAGAAAAGAAAACGCGACATTCTTTAAGATGATATCGGAAAGCAAGTATTCGAGAAAAGCTCATGATTGAGGCTCATAACACTGAGATCAATAAACATCGTATTCTAAAGTAAAAATCTGAGTCTGATCTTGTCATGCATATCTCAAGAGTAGTGTAATTCTTTGAGAAAACAAATTACTGCGTTAAAGGATACATCTCATCAAACACCTGATATTGCTCTTCTTGTGTTGAGAAAGTCTTTCCTGCTTATCTTGAGAAAATTGTGAGAACCTCATCTCGAAAGACAACTTCTAAGAAAATGTATGTTTCCATATCATGATTCAAGGACTCCATATGACTCTTCGAGGACTTGTTTTCCAAAGGGTAAAAGGTACATCTCTTTTGAATCAATGCAATGTGCAATCAAATGAAAATAGTTCACGTGTCGAACTATCAATGGTAAGGTTGGTTATCATAAATCAACTAAATATTGTTCAAAGGATTGTGTTTCAATACTTGAGAATTCAAAATTGTTATCTTTACAAAGGACTTTGCAACATATCACTTATTGTGTTTTCTCTCGAGTCCGGTGAGATTAAAAAGGATAACATCAAACAACATTTGAAGAAAGCCTTTCCTACTTCCAAAGTCACTGATTCACACTTTAACGGAGAGGTAAGTCATATTAATATTGACGAAAGAATCTTTGCTCTTAGATATACCATTAACAGACTGAGACGTGGCATAAAAAGAACAAAGTGTGATAAGGCTTGAGTAAACTTTCATCATCTCTCTACTAAAATTAATGTCATGAGTTTAAGTATTGAACTTAAGATTGAAGCCGAAGATTTAGTTGTGGATAAGCAAATTGCTTATCCCCGCATAACAATTCTTACAGATTATGCCTTCTCTAGTTTTAGAGAATGCATAATGAAGGAAGGTTTTGTTGTGATAAATATTAGAAGGGTGTATACAGTTTAAATCCTATTGGACAGAAAAAATGATGAAATCTTCTATGTGTTTCCACTTAGCAAATCTCTCTTGATAGATGGTAATTCTTAGCTCCTACCACTTGGCCATGAACCATGACTTGTGGGTCTGGGTACGCTAACTTATCTTGATGTACACGTTTGTTTTACTTTAACCAAGATGTTATTTTGATACTTTGTTGGTCAAGAACTTTTTTTAGAAAAGGAAACTCCAAAGATTGAATAGAGTGGTTACCAAACATATTTGTTCTTTTCTTGTTTGGAATACGATCAAAAGGAGTTAAATACATAAGACTTGACTTGGTAAAGCAACTCAAGATAGTGATTTCGTCTTGAGATTCATGCTACCAAAAGGTAGAAGACGCATGGATACTGAGGGAACTAAGTAACTAGAGGTAGTTTACGTGGTCTCAAATATATGAAGTTGGGTTTTGTTCTTTGTATAGCGGCTTAATTCTGAGAGTATGCAAAAATGGACTAGGTCCCACGGTTTTTCTGCATTGCGGTTTCCTCTTAAAAACTCTTGTTTGTGTTATTTACTTTACTTCTGCATTATAATTGTCTAGTACCTTAACTTTGTCAAGTAAATCTCTTGTTTGTGTTATTTACTTTACTTCTGCATTATAATAAAGTAAATACACTTGTACGTTAATCCATATTACTTGACATTGATCATATAGTCAATCGGTTTAAGTACCTTAACTATTGTCAAGTAAATCTCTTGTTGTCGTATTGTCTCGACTTTGTCCATAGACGATCGCACAAGATATTGAAATTATAGGTTCAAACGAAATGATTGTGTTGTATTTGGGTACCCTCGTCATTTCAGACTCTATGTTTATACATGTACATATTGATTGAGTAAAGGTTGAGTTATATACTCTATATTCATATTTTCAAGGATCGTTCATTCGGTCCATTTGTTATTGTGTTTGGTATCCGATCGTTTTTATTTATTAGGCATGCAATCCTATGTTTACATCAAACATGGCACAACTGACTCTGAAAAGACCCAATCTCATGATCTAAGCCTCAACCGGCCTCATGCTAATCCGAGATGAACCAACTCGTCCAAAGGGTCTTGTGCAAACACAAGACTCAGGCACAAGCCTCACTTAGGGCGCATGCCTCTTTCTCGGCGTCTGAATTATACTTGCAACTAAAAAAATTGAGCCTGAATTGTGCATTTTTATCCAAAAATGTTGATAAACTCTCTTAGGCTACTTATGCTCAACAAAAGGACCTACATGAAATAATACGAACTCCATGTGACTCATGTGACCGGCCGTAAAAGGTGGAGCCTAATCTCAGCTCTTCTCATGCTTTACACGCAGTCTCTGGGGAATCCCTTTCCTTTGCACGTGACTCATTCTTGGCATGTTACATATCAGAAGATATCTCTCTATCTTGGCCAACGTCAGCTAAAGAGAATATTTATCTCACTCAACACATAATCATAAAGGCTGAATCAGTCACATACAAAGATGGGATATCAATTATGATTTTGGTTTTGCGGTCTACGACATGTGTGAGAAATACCCGGCCTATTTTTCACCACGAAGGAGAGTAAATGTGGTATCATAAATATATTAACTCAACCTAGTTATCTATATTTATTCCTGAAGAGATGGGAAAAGTGCTATGCACGACAAGCAATCTCTATCTTCATCGAACTGACATTAGTGAATTCAACTATAAATAAGTCTTCTATTTTTCCAAGCTAAAAACTCAAATTTCCCATCACATATCAATTACTTATTTTTCTTATTTTTAAGTTTATGTTTGTTTCCCTTCCTAAGACCATCCCTAATCCCTCTTGTGACTGAAACAGCCTTTCAATGGCCATTGTGCATGGTTTAGGTGAAGAATGTTCGTACTCAACCCCCCGTAACTCACTTTCAGAACCCTATGATCCCACTTTAAGCCTTTCGCCGATTTTAGGTAGCTACATTTCGGTGACCACAATGGGAGGTTGTCAATTCAGTCACAGATCTCAATTATGGTCACTATTAAGAAGAAAGTGATTCCATTAATCCATATTCGAAAACTTTCCATTGATTCTGTTTGTAAATCCAACCCATACACACTCAAGAGGGTCATCCCCAAAGCACTTTTATCTCCCGGACTATTGTTTGACCGATACACACATTCTTTTTCGATTTGATCTCAATTATCTATTTTGTTAGTGCTCGCTTTGTACTTATTATGGTATTTTATGTCTTCGTAGGTGTTTTTGGAGAAATAAGCTTTTGTGGAAAAATTGGCTCAAAAGATGGTATTTACACACACCCCCCACCCTTCATAGGAATTACTAGAGGCTACCCATAAAATTGATAAATGCACCTAGGAGTTTCACTATTTACAGCCGAAAATTACTTCTTGTAGCCCACAAATTGCTATTTACATCCAAGGAATTTCTAACTATAATCGGAATAAAGGAGGCCAAAGGCCGCCAAAGATTTTTAGACGTGAGGCTAAGATGTCCGAGTAAAATCTTCAAACTCAGGATCGGAATTTTTTTGGTGGTAGTAATGGTAGTGGGCTTGATAATAGCTTAAGATTTTTGTTCAATAGTATTTCACAAGTGGGCTGCTACTGTCGGTAGTCTTGCTCTATAAAATCAAATGGGCCAATTAGTTTATGAATTGGGCAAAGTACAAAATCATCAAAATGCCTATACTAAATATTTTTTGGGTCAATTCAAGGACGGGCTATAGCTTGGGTTAGCCCCTTCATAGGCCCGTCCCTGGTTTTCAGAGTTAACAGTTTACTTCCGTAAATTATGCTTTGTCTTAGGAGAGGACAATTGCACTTCTAATTCATCATTTATCACATCTATTTTATGTACATCACTACAAGCAAATCTGAGAGTGTATTCACTATGCACTTGAGTGCGTGCGGAAAAATACTATAGATACCATTATTTTAATTAATTCTAATTGTTAGCTGCTCATCAAAATAGATTTTTTTTTTCTTCCAAATCAATCAAGAAATTCTATCAGACGCAGTTGAGCATTGAGCACTGAGCACATCCTTTAATCAGTAAAGGGCCCAGAAGAGGCCCATTATCAGTTAAAGTTTTTCAACAAGCCCACATTCCTTGTTTCGACGAACTGAATTAGGTGCCATAGAAGTAAATGATCGAACCTCATGCTTGGTGAGATAGTTTAAATTGTTTGTTGCTTGTCAGTTTATGCCACCTATTGAGAAATGATTGCATTCTTGCAATCATTATCTAATGAAAAATGAGGAAAAATAAGAAGGTGATTGTTGTTTTCTTCTTTTTCTTTTTTATATCGAAGGAGAATATTTCATTAAAGACAGAAGAATTAACAAAACAACTACAAGTATAATCAGAAGAAAATTGTATAGGCTGAAAAATCGCATCCCAATAAGTTGTTGTCACATGGAGGCGGTTCATATCATCTAACGAGGGATGGTTGTTACGATTGGTAATTCTTACAATCTATTAGGTCATAATTAGCATCTTCACCACTGGTGGAAGAACTATCTGGCACAAAAGACTTGTCATGCCTTAGTCGGCATTCGATCATAGTTTGTTATCCTGGAAGATTGTTTGGGATGGTGCTTTGTAACACAAACCAAGGGTGGACCCTCACCGATCTAAGACGATGTATGTTGTTATGCCTCAATTAGTTGTTATCTCATCATAGGTGGCGACTTGCGGAAGGTCGTCTGGGACGGTGGTAGGTTTCCTAAACAACCCTGACAAAGAGATGAACCTTAAAATAAGGTTTTTTTTTCAACATGATCTCGATATATGAAACTATTATTTGACGAATTTGATGACACTTGAAACGAGATTTTTTTACTTTTTCCTTACTTTTTTTTTCCTAAAGCATGTGAAAATTGCTTGCCGTGACGTTGGAAACTCTTTTTAGGCTCCAGTGAGTATTCTAATATAAAAGTTCTGGTTTAGGTCTCATAGCGATTTTCTTTTTTTTTTACAAACAAGGTAGCTCTTTTTCCTTTTTCTATATTTTAAGCTAAAATTTTTATTGATAAAGAACTTATTATAGGTCATTGGTACAGATCAGAATTTTCCATTGCAAACTAACATTTATACTATGATCCAATAAAAATTTGTTGACCCAAAATAAACCGCCATGATCCAGATTTAGGGAAATGACCTAAATTTGCTTGGTGATCCAAAAATTGATTGCGTTTGAAATGATTAGCAGTATAATTTGCTCTTGAACTATAAACTAAAACAAAACAAAAATCAAATTCAATGACAACTTCAAATTTCAAATTTCACGTTCAAGAACAATACTCGAGAGAAAGGAACATTTAGATGATTTTATCAATCGAAATCATGTTGCTGCATCAATGCCAAGTACCTCTTCTCTCCCACTGATCCTATCTATCACGATGCATTAGATAAAATCCATCTCGACGAACAGAATAGTAGCAATGATTTAGGCATAGATAGTGGTACCGATCTCCCCATCCATTTCCATGGTAAACCTCAAAGGTACCTTCATACCCACGATAATCTCGATTGTCGTACCAACTAATATCACACCAAAAATGTGTATTACGAATCAGTGATTGAGCCAATTGCCAGTGCCATTCCTCACCTTTATAGAGTGAACGTTGACCTAGATCATCGTCATTGGACATACAATGCATATCCAACGAAACTTTATAACCTTCTATAACATTATGTACAGATAATCGTCACATTATCAAAATCGAACCATGATTAACACTTGCAAGCTACAGTAGAACCTCTATATAAGAATATCCTAGGGACCACAAGAAATTATTCTTATATGGAGGTTATTCTTATATGGAGGTCTTCCTTGAAACGATGAATAGTTATATATGTACCTAGGACAAAACATAATTACGCACAACAAAAATCGCAATGTACCTAAGCAATATATACGAATATTAGTTAAAATTTGTTTAGTTTCACATGTATGATACGTATAATAAATACACGAAGTTTCTTTATGCAACACATTGTACCTATGCAATACGTAGGAAAACATAAGTTTTGTTTAGTTTCACATGTGAAATTTTTTTAGTTTCACATGTATCGCAAATACATGAAGTTTTCTATGTAACACAATTCACACAAAATTCAACAATGATACGGAAAATCGACAAACAAAATCATATGTTCAAAGATATTTAAATGAGTCGTGCGAAGAAGAAAAAACATCATACACTAGAAAACTTAAAAGTATTTTTCAAATTGGTTAAAGAATCTCTTCATCTTAAACTTTGATGTACGATATGACCTATATTATATATATATATATACTATTAAATTATTCTTATATGGAGGTAAGTTCCTTAAGATCGGGACCAAAAAAAAATGACTTATTCCAATAAGGAATTTATTCTCAAATATAATCGGCCCAAATCGGGACCAATTTTTTATTCTTATCTGAAGGTTATTCCTATATGGAGTATTCTTATATAGAAGTTCTATTGTACTCTAATGTATTATCATCCTACAAGACTTAGACTTATGGGAACATCTTACCAAACATTCATTCGTCACTGATTATAGCCGATCAAAGAGTAAAATCTAAAAACCACGTTCAGCAGTAAATCGATCAAATTATGTTATGCATAAAATAACTTCAATATTATTCTCTTTTCTTGGCAGTGGTAATGCATGTTTGTAGCGTTGGAATTCGTTTTCAGGGCTTGTTAGACAGCACGATTTTTAGACTCGAGACTTAAAGACTACAGAGTTTTGCTCGGTTTGTCCATGGCGAGAGATCTGCGAAGATTTGCGGGATAGTCATCGAATTGAGGTCATAATCCGGGATGGCGGTGCGCCCCCGGACATCAATCCCCGATGACTATCCGCAGAATCTTCGCAGGATATTTGCCACGGAGAAACCCAGCAAAATTCTGTAGTCTTCAAGTATCGGGTCTAAAAAACGGGTTGTCCAACAAACCATGAAAACGAAGTCCAACGCTACAAACATGCAATACCACTGCCAAGAAAACAGAATAATATTGAAGTTAGTTTATGCGTAACATAATTTGACCGATTTAACTTGAATGTGGTTTTCGATTTTACTCTTCGATCGGATATAATCAAAGGATTTATCAATGTTTGGTAAGACGTTCCCATAATTCTAAGTCCTATAGAGGATAATACATTAGTGTACAATAGAACCTCTATATAAGAATACTCCATATAGAATAACATGCGTATAAGAATTTAAAAACGATTTGGGCTAGTTATATTTAAGAATAAATTTCTTATTGGAATAAGTCATATTTTTTTCCGGTCCCGTCTTAAGGAACTTAACTAAATGTAAGAATAATTCAAAATAGTATATATACAATATAGGTCATATCATACATCAAAGTTTAAGACGAAGAGATTCTTTTAACCAATTTGAAAAATCCTTTTTAAGTTTATAGTGTATAATTATTATTTTCTTCGCATGACTCATTTAAATATCTTTGATCATATGATTTTGTTTGTCGATTTTTCGTATCATTGTTGAATTTTATGTGAATTGTGTTACATAGAAAACTTCATGTATTTAACTGATACATGTGAAACTAAACAAAACTTATGTTTTCCTATGTATTTCATAGGTACATTGCGTTGCATAGAAAACTTCGTTTATTTACCATACGTATGATACATGTGAAACTAAAAAAAATTAACGATATATGTATTGCCCGGGTACATTGTGATGTTTGTTGTGCGTAATTATGTTTTCTCCTAGGTACATATATAACTATTGATCATTTCAAGGAAGACCTCCATATAAGAATAACCTGCATCTATATTATAAAAAGAAGTGATGTCTCGTATAGCCTGTTGAATCCGACCATCGATTTCGTCATCCCATGGCGCGGATCGAAAGTTGGGCGAGGGATATTTTCGAGCGTCTGATCGGGAGACAAGACAAACGTTGAGGTTTCATAATACAACTCAACTTCTTAAAAAGGACGAACATCCAGGTTCTTACTTGCCGTAGAAACAAAATCTAACTGGAGTGTCGTTTATAGAAGAAATAACAAATTTAACTCGATTTCCTAATCGATGTTTCTCGGGTTTTTTTTTGCATGCTCAATATAAGAATCCTTCGCCATGTTTACAACGGAATCATAGGCGTGCTTTGGAATGATGATGGAAACAAGAAATACTTCTTCGTCAACAATAATGAGGTTAATAAAGAAGTAGAATCGGGTTTATTGGGTATAATTTTAAGAATTATGTTTTGAAAACAGGCATGGATGTTTCATTGGTTTTTATTCTGATTTATGTTTGTGGTTTGACTTGCAGGTATCGTAAGGTTATTTTTTACTGTTGCTTTAAGTTCTTAGATAAATTCTAGGTTTTTTTTTCTTTCCTGTGGTATACGAAGATAATTGTCCTGGTGATAATTGGTTGTTGTTCTTAATAGAAAAATAAACGATTTTCTTATTTAATATTTTCGTTATTTATTTTTCGCAGGTAGAACCATGGTTTTCTTCCATTGGTATTGCTTCTCTAGCTCCAACAGGTTTTGCTACTCTTGCTCCAAATATTGTAGGTACGAGATCTATTACATGCTGCTTGATTAATGTTAATTGTTTGGCTTTTAATGGTTTGTTGGGATAGAATTATTACATTTTGGTGAAACGGGTCTAATTGTAGAGATAATGAAGAGTTTTATGCATTGAAAATTGATGATTAGAAGTTCTGGGTATTGGTGTTTTCGATCATTACGTTTTATGTTCTTCAATTCATTATGTTAATTAGAAATTATGTATATGTGTTTTATAGTTTCTTCTTCTAAGTCGATTGGTGGTAACACTGGTAAGGGTGAATCAAATATTAGTAACGGGATTTTTCTTTGTTTAGTTTATTGAGGGGTAGTTTACTAATTTTTTTCTGTTTTATGCCTCTTGCCTCTCTGCTTAAAGATGTGAAGGATATGACTCTTTTACGCCTCTAAATTTAATAACTGTGTCATCATCCAGTCAAACAAAGCAAAATGTGATTTACTAAATTTTGTTGCTACCCTGTATTATGGTGCGACGCTGGAGGCAAAAAAATTTCTACTTGATCAGGTAATCGAAGCAAATATATTATTGATTATAGTCGTGTTTTAGCTCTAAAAGCTAATTAACTGCTCAACTGGGCCAAGCGGCTGGGTTGTCATCTCCTGGTAAAACTCTATTTGTAGCAAAAAAATTGATGTGTCAATTGATAGTAGTGAAGGCTTCTTATTTTGGTTAAAAGGTTAGTGTGATTGGAGGACTTAGGCCAACTCCTTACAAATATGGAAGCCACCTCTTCCCAGGTAAAACATGTTAGGGACCCATCTTCTGGAAGGTGCCATCTTTTTATCCTTGAACAACAACATGTTAATTTAGGATCTGCTTCTCTTGACCTTTTAAGAATTAATGATATGAACTTTGCCAGTAAATGAAGGATTGGATAACCAATTATTATTATTGTTAAACTGCTAAGTGCTAGGGGTAGGGGTAGCTCTTCAATT
This sequence comes from Papaver armeniacum, assembly GCA_023531295.1. Classification (NCBI taxonomy): domain Eukaryota; kingdom Viridiplantae; phylum Streptophyta; class Magnoliopsida; order Ranunculales; family Papaveraceae; genus Papaver; species Papaver armeniacum. Next base: position 94,904 of record JAJJWW010005626.1, on the reverse strand, counting down.
CCCGTCTAAGCAGAAACGGCTATTACATTCTTCAAAGTAAGGGGGACTGATGGGGTTCTTCAAGTTGGCTCTATATTGTTGTTCTAATTTTGGTTGAGAAACAAAATTGAGAAAAAAGAAGACGGTAGTACTTCTCAGTTCAAGACAATGGGTATATATATATAATATACACAGATTACTAAAACGGTTGAAAAAATTCATTTGTTTAATTTAGTTGTTGAATTTGTGTTTGTATCTCATGATGGGTACTAAACAACTTACGTAAGTGGTCATATGAGTTTTATCCTTTTTATGTAATGTTGATATATCTAATGGATTTAGTCCCATGGATAATTTCTTGGTAGATTATATATACTACTTAGCAATACAGCGATTCGGCATAGAGTTTTCCAGTCGGACACTTCGAGATCGCAAGTTCTCTTATGGTGGGTTTGTTTGTAGAATTTCACAATTTCCAGGATTTATAATCCCATGGGATTACAAATTCCGGGATTCATGTGAATCCCTCGTGTATTTGGTAACTCAGTTAAAAATCCTAGCATTCATAAAATTATCTTGTTTTAAAGTCCATATGCAGTTTGGCATTATTTTAGAATCTTAAAATTGTATATATATGGCATTTAGAATTAAAAGAGTGGGTCCATAAATCCTCGAGAAGTTTCCCAAGAAATCTTAGGGGGAGGGGTGGGACTCCATATGGAGGATTTGCTGGAAAAGTAATTCCCATGGAAAATGTGATTCCAGGGATTTGGACAACCAAACGTACCGAGGGGAAACGTAATTCCACCAAATCCCCTGAACCCATAAATCCCACCTTTTAAATTCTACATCTAAACCCACCATTAATTACAAAATACACTTTAGCCAGTATATGAATTCGAGGGAGAACTCATCGACCTATGGGTTCGTTGCTGAATTCAAAGATCAAACGGGCTTAAGAAGAATTTGCACATGTAGTTTTCTTTGATGTTTTGGAATACGTATATTAGCTATGGAAGTGCACGATCATTTAAACTCCTAGATATTTGCACATTGTTTTACATGTTTTCTTTAGTTATGGGACTCATCGATGTCTTCAGTTGATCTGTTGATGGCAATGTGGCAGTAAAGATTGAACTCCTAGATACCCAGCAGTTGACATTGGATCGGTAGTTGATAATCTTATTTAACAGGTATGTTGCAATCAAAGCATAGAGTTAAGAGACAAAAAAGGAATGCAAAAGTTAGAGAATGGGTCGGGTTAGGAACTTTAATTCCAATTCTTCAAGATTCTAGGAGTCATTACTTGATTTGTTCTGTGTGTGTGAGTAATTTTTTTGTGGAAATTTGTTCTCTATTTTTCAGTATCTGAAATTCGACGTATTGTTGCGGTTGCCAGTTGCTACTAATATGTCAGTTGGGAATATATTTTAAAATGGAAAATTTGAATATATTAATGGGGATGCCAAAAGCTGTTAGAACAAATGGGAAATATGACACGGATTGGTATATTGCCATTTGCGGAAGTCAAATGGATACAAAATTAAGAACCACGGGTACAAATAGCAATCATTAAAAGGAAAAACAGTTTTAAATTATGAGTAATCATTTGCAAATTAATCATTTTTTTAAGAGGCAAATTAATCATTTTTCCATTGATCGAAACTAAGTCTTAAGACTAATAAAACTGGAATGTTGTCACGATCCTAGATTGCGAAAAGAACACAAGACAACTCTTGATATTGATAGTGCTGTTTTGTGGGGTGCAAATGGAAGAAAAGCTGGTGCCCTGGGTGTGAGGAGATGGTATGGTGTAGAAATGAGGGGTGTGAGGAGATGGTATGGTGTAGAAATGAGCAGGTGATGTAGGAGGTAGCTGGTGATGAAAATTGATATTAGGTGCCCGTGGACGTACAGATACAACCGGCAGGAACAGAAAAGAATTAATTCTTTTCGGTGATGAAGGTGTGCGAAAAAGAATGACCATCAATTAATACGGGCTACTATTATTCCTAAAGAATTTAAAGGTCAGGCTAATTTGACCCGGCCAACAACATATTAGAGCTTACGACCCTGGCTAATTTGACCCATCCAACAAAACATTTGCGGGGTAAATATCTCTATGTTTCCAATTTACGGTCCCGACTAATTTGATCCAACCAACAAAATAACGAGGCCGCAACCCCTGACTGCTCTACAGATAGATAATATTATTGTTGAAGTTATCAATTTAAGATAGATTAAGATAGATAATAATATTACTGAGGTATGGCCCTGGCTAATTTGACGCGACAAACAAAACATTTACGGACTAAATCCCTCTAGATTTCAAATCCTCGGTTCCTGCTAATTTGACCCAACCAAAAAAATAACAAGGCCGCAACCCCTGACTGCTCTGCATACAGATGATAATATAATTGAGACTTATCAATTTAAGATATATAATAATACTACTGGGCGTTCATAATGGCAAGGCCCTGACTATTATGACCGGATTAATTAAACACGCTACACTGACCCTACTGACACACTATACTTTATGGCACGAGTAATTAAATATTGGGACCGTCCGTAGGCCATGACTACAATGACCCAACTAACTAAAGCTAACCTAGGCTATTAAATCTATACACGTCTAACCTTAGTTTTATCATGAACAATTCCTAATATCATTAGATTTCTTAATCTAATTAATTTCCTAAATAAAATAACTAACCTTGAAGAAAATATTAATTTCCAAAATAATATAAGGGTCACGGTCGGGTTGTAAGCCTCGGCTTATTTGGTCTGATCAGCATGACATTGGGGACATAGGCCACTGATAACTTATAAGCTAACTCTACCTCTAGATTACAACCAAAACACAAAGTCGGGGTGTCTGTCCTGTGACAAAGACGACCCTGATTTAATTAGGTTATCCTGTAGCATGTATCGTTAGTTCGTGAGGCGTATATCCATATGTTCGTTGTGTATACGACTGAGATTTTATTATTATGGACGACTGGAATTATGTCGTGTCCCGAAATAAAGCCAATCTAGGCTATTAATCATAAATACCGCTAATTTTAGGTTTGTCGTAACTAAGTTTCCTAATAAAAAACAACTAACCTTAATACCTAATTTTAATTTTTAAAATAATTTAAGCGGTTACGGCCGGGGCTGTAGGCCCCGGCTAATTTTGTTTAACTAACAAAACATCGAGGTCACATGCTTCGGCTAAATTATTCGCTCTACCTCTAGGTTCAACTAATTTTAATACAGATACTATGTCGGACTTTAAAAAATCCACGATAGAGGTCATCAGGCTCCAACTAATTTGACCCGACCAACAAGACACCAGAAACAGAGGCCATAGCTAAGCACTAGGTTGTTCATAATGGTCGGGACCGCAGGTCCAGGCTATTATGACCAAGCTAACTAAGCACGATATTATAACCTCGCTATTCAAATACTGGTTAAAGGATACAAGCACGATGACCAAACAACATAAAAAATCGATAGAGGTTGAGCCCCGGCCGTAGGCCGGGGTGATACCTAGTATAAGAATAATTTCTTGTGGTCCCTAGGATATTCTTATATAGAGGTTCTATAAACCCAATGTTCAGCAAAAACCCTAGCTCCAATTTCTTCCCAACTTGATAACAGCACACAAACCTCTTCTTCTTCCTTGTTTTCCGTCTCAAGAACAAACCCCATTTAATCTCCTTCTCCATCTTTGCATCACTGCTAACATCAAAACCCTAGCTTCCAACTTCGGGCTCGAAATCGAATTGGATTGGATTTGATTAGATTTGATTTTTGATTCAAAATCAACTCAAAACCCTAGAAATTAATCTCACATAATTGAACAATATATTAGAGAAGAATATGATGATAGATAAGAACACAAATTCTAATAACAAAAACCGTAGCTAACTTCAGATCTGATAATGAATCTCTTTTTTTTCTTTGTTGATGATGGAGAAGAATACTGATTTTGGTTTTGACAATTTTTAGTTTTTAACTTTAGTTTAGGGATATATAGGTAAACTTTCTAAAATTATATCGGGCAGATTACCCAAAATGTTTAGTAGAAAACTATCCTTTTAATTCCCGTCCATTTAAGCAGTATTAAATTTTACATGTCTTTTTCACCAAAAAATTATTGTTTTAGGACTAATTGACCAACTTTTTGTTGTTGCTAAGAGCTATGAGGTATGTTTTTCTAATAAAAGAGAGTTTGTTTGTTATTTGATTCTATTTAATTGGTAATGTGGGACTAATCGTATGGATTTTTTTATAATTGGTATGTTAAGATATGGCAAAAAATGCTCGGGCTGAATAAATATGGAAGATGAGAAATGAAAATGCATGGTTGAAAGAAGTGAAAGCCAAAATATTGATGGAAGCAGAGCCAGCCAGAGGCGAAGGGATGTGCATACATAATTTGATGGGTGAACGAATTACAACTTGCGTCGATTTAAGTACAAAGATTTAAGATGCCCTAGACAAAGGTTAGGGATGCCCCCCTTATATTATTATTATTTATTATTTTATTTTATTTTTTCAATGCCCTGCCTCAGTGATGTCCTCGTAATTTAGATATATCTAATAAGGTCCCTGACTACATCTAAACTCCTTAAATTGAGTGGATTTGAACAATTATAAGGTTTCAACCCTTTCCCACCTCCAAATTTTATTTTCGGTCCTCTTATGGGAGGGAGCATGCCCCTTTATCTTAGGGATTTGAGATATATATCGGTTATTAACTATATTTGTTCTAAAATATACAATAATACAAAGGAAGTCTAATTTTCAAATTTCTGTGATTTCTCTTACCAACTCATTCTAGATTAAAAAGAATTCATATGACCAAAAATCAACTGATTGAAGATGAATAAATAAAAAAGCAAAAAAAATACGCAAGAATCTGTCCCATGCCTCATTGTGATGTCCTCGTAATTTGGATGATATATCTTCTAATTTTGCCATTTTAATATAATTTTGGATCAAACAATGAAGAGAGTGTCACAAAACAATTTTGAAAAAAGTTGGAAGATTCCCAAAAATTCTCCACGCTCAAAAATATTTACCAGTCGATGTGTGCCTCCATCCAAGCATATGATCCTACAGAAAGTCTTAATAAGTCTTAATGAACCGACAAAAAAAAAAAAGAAAAAAAACCGCCCCCAAATCTTCTCACAAATGCCAGCCCCTGTTGGCTTCTGCGGGGCCCACCAGGACCCACCAAAAAATCCGAGTCCGACGATTTTAACGTGGTCCAAATCCTCAGTCTGTTTAGAAGGGCTGATGATCCTATATCTATCATATGAGACAAAATTACTTACAGACAGAAACCACCTCTAGTGTCAAATTGGTATAACCAATCACCTCAAAAAATGCCGAGTTTTTAGACAAGATTTTTATGAATCATGGCACTGGCAGAACAGTATTACTTAATGCGAAAAAAGCTATGGTGAACCTAAGAAGGACCGTTGGTGAAGATGGATTTACATCGGTAAAAAGAAGGAGATCGCGATCTTTGATAAGGGTGGGTATGAAGACAATAGGGATAGGAAATCATATCTAAAATTATAAGGAAAGGCGAGAGTGTTAAGATCGAAAGAAAAGTTATTGGAGGCTCAATGGGCAAAAAGAGCATGGAGATGTTCTTCACCTTGCAGTATGGACAGGGATTAAGAGAAGATTTTGTTGGTTTAGCTACGAGCCTGGGTTATGGTTTTCTAGACTGCTTAAGAGGGAAGCTAATAATGGTATTGGTAAGACCTTTAAGTGCTAAAATGATTCACTAAACAGAATGATTCACTGTAAAGAATAACAGCAGCAGTACCAACAATAGATTTATATTGCCATGGTTCCTATTAGCCATGCTTGAATATGTAGGAGTATTGAGTATGTTGAAGCCCTATCTATACTATTTCTGTATACACACGAGATGTCTTCACTTGGATGAAGAAACAATTTAGGATGCATTGAAGACTTAATTGCATCATTAATTAGCAACAAAAATTGGCGGTATCATTAATTAGCTACAAATATGTAACGTGTCTTGTTGGATAAGGCTATATTCACCGAACAGGTGTATTTAACACCTCGTAGTTACCTTCATTTTCATTTTGGCGCTTCTTATGACCAAAATTAAAATGCGCGATTTAGAATTTTTTTTTACTAACCTCTCTCCTATTTTCTCTCTCACAACTCTATCTTGCCAAATGATCCAAAATTTAAATCGTAACTCAAACGATGCCAAAGTAAGGTGAAAACGTCTCGTGACTAAAAAATGTGCCCCTATGACCTGAATTTACCTTGATGTTTGAAATCTTCCCCGTGGTTCGAATGTTTTGCCAAGCGAGAAAATTCGTCGAGTATTTGCTTGGTAAAAAAATGAATTTGCCCGTAAAATTTTAAAGTCCAGTAATTCAAGCAAATGGCGCACTGGCCACTGGGAGGTCGGAGCTTAGGAAGATTGGCTTTCTTTCTTTTCTCTAGAAACACATGGCTTGGGCCTTCAAAATGTTGAGCCCATTTAAGAATCATCTTCTTTTGAATTTTGAATTTTGGCGGGAAAATTTAGGACAGAATTAGGGTTTAATAATTGAAGGGGTTTCACTGAGACTAAAGCGCTAAAATTAAATGGTTAGCTTCTTTAAGCCTAAACACAGGCCTGGTATGGTCATTTGAATGGATCGAAATCGGCTAGAATAATTAGTTTGAAGCAAAACAGAGAAAAAAAAATTGGCGGGAAAAATTTATGCAGTAACTGGCAGAATTGGGGTTCGATTTTTTAAGGTATTTTAATGAGATTCAACTTCTGATTTTTGTTGGGATGATAAAGAACCAAAAAGGAAGGTGTGGTCATTATATTTGGCTAGATCATAGGATTGAAGAAAACAGTGCAAGTCACTTACGATTTTGGGAGATTTCTTGGTGCGAGTTGTGTATCTAAAGGGTGTTCCGGGGTCATGCAGGAGGTATCGAGTGTTTGAAGAGGTTAGAAAGGGCTAGAAATTGAAGAAATAAAGTTGCGTGAATATGCTTCTGGTGCTACAGAAGAACACAAAGAACAAAGTTATAACGGTTCAATTCAAATTTGCAACACTTATTACAGTTTCCTTTGTAACAGTAATTTTGTAACGTTTATTTTCATTGCGAGTTCGCTGCTTTGGACTTTCTCTTCTTTTTAATCAACTTCTGAGCTTTAAACATGAAGGCTATTATTGGGGCGTCACACTCCATTAGAGGGGCTTCATTTGGATATTTGGTGACCAAAAATCTGGTTAAGGGATATTTTGGTTCCATAGCAATTTGTCAAAATTACCCTTCAATTAAAACTACTAAAAATAGATGAGGAAGAAGCAAAAGCCGATCCTAGTGATGGTAATCAACAACTCAATCAACCTCAACTCATTCCACCGATTCAATCAATTGAAGAATCATGTTTTCAAACTCCTCAACAACAACCCATGGTGTATGTAAGGAAATAATCAAACAAACCCATCTTTTTGTACCCGTTTTTGTGCTTAAATCGAATGAAATCGAAGTAAAATTAGATTTTATTTACTTTCGAAGTTCAATATTAGATTTTTCAATTTTAGTTTTTGAAGAACTTACGCCTAGGTTTAGTTCAATTCAAGCGTAAACTTTGATTTGCATGTCGTTTACGTCTAGGTTTAGTTGATTTCGGTGTAATTCCAATTTACACCTAGGTTTAGTTGATTTCGGGCGTAATTCCAATTTTCGCCTAGGTTTAGTTGATTTCGGTGCGTAATTCCAATTTTACGCCTAGGTTTAGTTAGTTGTTTTCCGGGCGTAATTCCAATTTTACGCCTAGGTTTAGTTAGTTGTTTTCCTGTGCGTAATTCCAATTTACGCCTAGGTTTAGTTAGTTGTTTTCCGAGCGTAATTCCAATTTCGCCTAGGTTGATTGATTTCAAGGCGTAATTCCAATTTTACGCCTAGGTTTAGTTGATTTTCCAGACGTAATTTAGGACGTAGCTAGGTTTAATTAATTAAACTAAAGCCAAACAAGGGTTGTTTAGTCATTACACAATTATTTGAGATAAGGGGTTTTTGAAATTACTTACGGGTGACCCGTTTTTGTCCTATTAGGTGACGCCCCTCTAATGGAATGTGACGCCCCAATAATAGCCTTCTTAAACATTGAATCAAAATTGAAATAGTGATTTTTTATTAACTACTTGTGTTTTCACTTGATAGTGCATGCTTAGCTTAGGGCTCTTGATGTTCCACGCTTGAGATTAACAATTAATATTTTGAAAATCTACTATTGGCAATACTTTAGAATCACAAATTCTTTTCTTGGAGCTATATTGTCTAGAATTGCACGATAATTATCAATATTAAATCACATAAAAAATGGAAAATAGTGGAATCTTGGCCTCAGTGTTCTCAATACTCTTGATAAAAACTTTTAATTAAATTTTCTACTTTTAATCTTAGAACCAAATCATTACAAGTCTAAGAATCGAACTTCTTTTTACCCCTTTCTACAACACATCAATTTTTGGTGGTGCCGACGCGAACTTGTATTTAGATTTTAGGTTTTAGGTCTTGTTTTTAGAAGTATTTTTTATTTTCATTTTTTTTTTAGATTTTTTGTTCTATTTAACGTCTTTGGTATTTTTGTTTTTGCTGTGCAGGATTGGCTTGAAGCAAAACGTGGAAAGTTGAACTTGCCTTACAAAAAGGGAGAAACTGAAGATTTTATTTTTAAGAACTTTTATTAGTTTCCTTATTTTCTCTTTGGACTTGTTTTTTTTTTTATTTTGCTTACTTGTTATTTTTAGTATTTTATTTATTAAAAAAAAATACACGTGCACACACCAATTGCATCTTCGTCGGACTACCGAGTTTAGGAAAACTTGTGGATTAGTAAGATGAACCTGCGTCGTGGGCCTGATGGGAGTTACCAGCTGAAAGTCCACAAACCTCAGCCTCGTACCATTGACCAGTCTTTGAATGTATGTATATTTCGTTATAGGTAACCCAAGCTTACCTGAATTAGTTAGCCCAGCATTTGCATGTGCACATATTTTTTTTCTTCTGAATATTTGGTTGAAAGAACGTAAGAGAGATGCTCTAGGTCGGTTTATGTGTGAGAAACCTAGTAGTTCTATTTTGGGAAACAAGAATCTTGAATACCTTAATCTAGAGAGCGTTGTTTTTGGACGTTCTTCTCACACTGAGGATAGCATCCCTAGTGATCATATAACCAACAATGATAACTGTGAGAGATTATATGTACCTGCCACTACTACTAGTTATAAGTTGAAACCTGGTACTATTCAGATGATCCTTGTATTCTTAGGGAGAGATGATGAAACCCATACTTTCATGTAAGGGATTTTGAAGAAATTTGCGGAACATTTAATGATGAAATTTTAAAACTTAGATTGTTCCCTTTTTCTTTAAGAGATAAAGCTAGGTCATGGCTTAATAATTTACCATCAGAATCTGTAACAACATGGGATGAACTTACTGCTGCTTTCTTCCAAAAGTTTTACCCAAAACATAAACCCGCGTCTATTAGGCAGAAAATTAGTGCCGGTAAGCAACAAGAAGGAGAGTCTCTTTATAGTTTTTTAAAAAGATTTAATGATCTCTTGGCGCGGTGTCTTCATCATGGGTTTGAGAAAATAAAACTAGTGCAGATTCTTTATGACGGGTTAGACTACTCGACCAAAGCCATGGTTGAGTCACTATGTGCTGGTGGGTTCTTGAATAAAATTGTTGATCAAGCATATTCCCTTTTAGAAAAAGTATCTGAAAAATCCCAACAGAGCAGATCATGTGTAGAACCCTCTGAAAGACTTTTGGTAAATAGAAATAATACCAATATGGTAGACTCAGGCTTTGAGCATATGCTAAGTTTGTTGCCTTATCTAGACGGTTAGAAGCTTTAGAATCGAGTCAATCTAAACATAAGTCTTTTATTGAAACCGATGATAGGATTAGAACCTCTCAAGTCTCTAGTTATGGAATAGAGCCCAATAACTCAATTTGGGAAGGACAGATTAGTGAAAAGCAAGCCCATGCTCTTTATAACAACTCTAGATTTGATAACCATCAAAGTTTGATCCATATTCAGAGACCTATAATCCCGGTTGGAAAAAGCACCCGAATTTATCATGGTCCTAGGGCCAAAATCAAGGTCATACTGGTAATCTCCAAGCTCCACCTGGGTTTAGTTATCCTAAGAACCCATTAGAGCTAACTTACTCTCAAAACCCTTTCGAGAATATAATGACTCGCTTAGAGGAATCTTTTAGTACGTTAACAAAGACCCAGGAAATGTTGGCAAAGAGCCATATTAGTTTTCAAAAGGAAACCGAGCAGAATTTTCAAACTAATGCCAAGAATCATGCTAAGTTAGAACTTCAAATAGGTCAAATAGCTTAGATTCTAGGTGAGAAAGAGAATGGAAAGTTTCCTAGTCAAACCAATCCTAATCCCAAGGGAGAGAAAACGTTTAATCAAGTGAATTCTGTCATAACCCTTAGGAGCGGAAAGACGGTAGACAACAAGGTAGCCAAGCCTAATAGTGGACATATATTATAGATCCACCTTCTAGTCCCCAAGAGGAGACACTAGCTGAAGAGACTGACATATATTCTAGTGATGCCAATGTGGTTCCTGATAGGTTCGACTTTGTGCGTAGAGCCCCATATCCACAGTTGTTAGCTCCAACAAAGAGAGAGTCGACTTTCAACGAGATAATGGAAATATTTAAGCAGGTGAATATTAACATCCCATTATTATAAGCAATTATGAAAATGCCCGCTTATGCCAAATTCCTTAAGGATCTTGTACATGAAATCTTAAGATTAATGTCAATAAGAAAGCATTTTTAGCTGGTCAAGTAAGCTCAATCCTTCTGAACCAAATAACCCCTAACTATAAAAACCCTGGATGCCGCAATATATCTTGTGTAATCGGTAATCACTCAGTTGATAAGGCATTGCTTGACTTAGAAGCCATTGTTAACTTACTTTTGTATCATGTTTACAACCAGCTAGGTCTTGGTAAGTTGAAACCAACCAAAATGACCTCATAGTTAGTTGATAGGTCTGTCAAAGTACCTCGTGGTATCATAGAGGATGTTCTAATTGAGGTTGATAAGTTTATTTATCCAGTGGATTTCATTTTTCTAGATATGTTCGGGTCCCCGATGCTCAAATAACGATGATTTTAGGTCGCTCATTTTTAGCCACAACTAACGCCGGTCATCAACTAATAATCAGGACTTATGAACATATCCTTTGGTAATATGACCAATGAACTGAATGTCTTTAATGTTACGAGACAACCTTTTGATGACTCAGAGGAAGTGAATATGATTAGAAATTTACTTCAGGATCTAGTTTAGGATAATAGAGACGACACTTTATTTGTTGGTTCTTTGGATGAATTTGAAGATACAATTCTCTTAAGTCAGATAGGTGACCAAACTGTAGAACTAGAATAAGCTTTCGGGTATTTTAAAGACTCTACGGACCCTGAAATCCAAGCCATAGTGCTAGGTCTTACGGAGAGTAATGATGACCCTAAGTTTGGGGGTAGTGATCTAGAACAGGCTTTTGGGTATTTTAAAGACTTTGAAGATCCGGAAATTTAAGCAATAGTTAGAGGTCTTTCTGAAAATATTGATTACCCTAAGTTTAGGGGTGATGATGGTCAAATATCCCTATTAGAAGTCCCTAACTTGGGACTTGATCTTAATGTGCCCGAGGTATTACTTGAGTCTCTTCTGACTCCACAACCCAATCCTCCTGATACTGTCCCGGAGGAAATCCAAGAATTAGAAACACATAGTTCGGAAGAAGCTGTTTACCGAGACATTCATATGAAACCCAATTGGGCGCCCCAGATAAACCCAGTTGTCTTGACAGAAACCTTGGATGAGGATGTACTCCGATTGTTTATCTTTCTGAACCAGTGCAATTGTCTCATATTTGTGTTGTGCTCTATTTGGTATTGTTGACCCATAATTATTTCGACTATTGATATATGATTTCAGAGGTAATTAGTCATTTATGGGTATTTGGCGTCTGGCTGAATACTTTAAACTTAATACTTCTTGGGAGGTAACCCATACTCATGCACCACGATAATATCTTTCCTTAACTCTTTTGCTTTAAGTGGTAACAGTTTCTCCTTGTTTATGCTTTAAATTTTATCTTTAGAACATTGAGGACAATGTTAGATTTAAGTTTGGGGGTATGGGAGAAAATTTTTAGTTGCATTATTAAACTCCAGAGCCTTGAAATTTGTGCCAATTAAGGATAGCACTAACCAATCTAAGTGGATGGAGGAATCTTGGTTGTAGGAGTTAAGGAACCCAAAAATAAAGTCTATTCATAAAAGCACAGAGATCGGATGTTAGAAATAACATGGTAGTTTCGCCATATCTCGTTAAGTCCATTACTTTTATTTTTCCCACAACTTATATGTTTTTCTAAGTGATTTGGTAGGAAACACGCATCGAATTGTTACCACTGCTGGGATGAAGTAGAGTGATTGAGTTACAAAAAAATAAAATAAAAAAATAATAAAATTATTAGACCAGATCATCAGACCAACCGGAATAAATTGTTTAATAAAATCAACCGCTAGTTCCCTTGTATATGCCTACTGAGTTGATCTATAATTAGGATTATCGACCACTGGTTCCCTTGTATATGCATGTTGTATTGATATTAGTTCAGACCAGTATCTCAGTCTATTAGGATAGGTTCATCGTGGTAGTGGCCTTCAGACAGATATGGGAAGCACCGTTCACCTTAGTCAACATCGTAAACCATCTACATTTTTCTCTATATCCACCTTCTTAATCTATTCATGTGATTTGTTTGTTCCGAATATGGATGCGACTATCTGAGTACAGCTATGTGACTTATATATGAATTGGATTCGCATCAGAATATTTCCTCATGTAGTCAATGAGAGAATGCTAACTTGTTTATTGTCGTTCCAAGGTTCTGAAAAGGTAGCTAGGGTTTGGAGTACATGTTTTGTGGGTATATATACCTCTTGTAAACCCTCCCGAGGCTATAACTTGGCCACGGTGAGTAAGGATTTTATTTTCTAGATTTGATTTGCTCGAGGACTAGCAAATAATAAGTTCGGGGGTATTTGATAGGCACATTTTTGTGTTTGATTTGATCTCAATTATCTATTTTGTTAGTGTTCATTTTTGTACCTATTATGTTATTTTATGCCTTTGTAGGTGTTTTTGGAGAAATAAGATTTTGTGGAAAAATTGGCTCGAAAAGTGGTATTTACACCTCCGGAGGAATTATTAGAGGCACCCCAGAAAAGCGACAAATGAACCTGGGACTTTCACTATTTACAGCCCAAAATTACTTCTTGTACCCCATAAATTGTTATTTGCACCCCCAGAAATTGCTAAAGGGACACCGTATTTGGATAAGGAGCAGTCGTCTTCTTCATTTGAATTTTAGCGGGAAAAATTAGGGCAGTATAAGGGTTTGGTAACTGAGGGGGTTTCACTGAGACCAAAGCGCTGAAATGAATGGGTATCTTCCTTGAGCCTAAACAGGCCTGGTATGGTCGTATGACTGGATCGAGATTGGATAGAATAATTAATTTGAAGCAAAAAAGAAACAACAATTTTGGCGGGAAATTTATGCGATAATCGTCGAATTAAGGTTCGATTTTTGAAGGTGTTTTGATGAGATTCAACTTCGATTTTTGTTGGGATGATCTCTGGAAGAACCATACAGGGAAGGTATGGTCATTATATTTGGCTAGGTTTGGCTAGATCGTTGGATTGAATAAAATAGGGCAAGTCATTTACAAAGATACTCAGGTTTTTGTAGCCTGTTTTGGAGGGTTTGCACGAGTCTAAAGCGTGTTAAACTTCTTTTGGAACGTGCAGTAACCTATTAAGCTTGTGTTGGCACCAAATCGACATGTGAAGAAACAAAAAAGGAAAAATATTCCTCCGAAATCAAAGAGGAGTAATTACGAAAGATTTTTGAGATTTTTTGGTACGGTTGTGTATATAAAGGGTGTTCGGGGGTCATGCAGGAGGTATTGAGTGTTTGCAGAGGTTAGAGAGGGCTATAAATCGAAGAATTAAAGTTGCAGGAATACTGCTTATGTTGCTGCTGAAGAACACGAAAAAAAGAGTTCTAACGGTTCAATTCAAATTTGCAACACTTATTAAGGTTTCCTTTGTAATAGTCTGTAACGTTTATTTTCGTTGTGAACTCACTGCTTTTATTTTTCCAAAAAGCACTTTCAAAACATATATATGTCAATAAATTTTGAAACTAGTGTTTGGTAAAAAAAATAAATAAAGTGCTTTTTATCAAAGCACTTCCCAAATTCCTCAATTTTGAAAAGTTGGGGTGGAGGAGCTTTTATAAGCTACAAAAGCATAAGCTTTGGTCCCACCTAAATTTAATACTTGATTTATCTTTTTTATCCCTATTTTATTTTATAAATGACAAAAATTACCCTTAAATTTATATATAATCAATTTTTTATTTCTTGTATTATTCTTTAAGTAATATTATTTTTTACTTTCACACTATTTTATATACTATTTCATTTAATTTTTCAATAATAAAAATTAAAATTAAAATTAAAATTAAAATTAAAATTAAAATTAAAATTAAATAATTACTTAATTTTAGTTTGATTTTTGTTTACAAATTATATATATATATATTAAAAAGTGGTAGTAAAATAGATATTCTTTTTAACAATCATAATAACAATGACAATTAGAAAATTTAATATTATATATATTTGTATTTATAAGTATAAAAATTATTTATTTTGAAACCCAATAAAATTGAATAAAACTATTTTCAGGGATATGTCTGTTTTTGTCATTTGCTACAACAACAATGGGTACATATGATATTTTACCAAACACACTTTGATTTTTTTCTAATCAGCTTTAACTTTAATTAATATTTTACCAAACGTCTAACTGCTTTTTTCTCACAAAGACAAAGACAAAGAACGCCTGTTGAGAAAAGTGCTTTTACAAAAGCTGCAGCAATACCAAACTAAGCCTTACACTTTTTCTTCTTTTTAATTAACTTTTCAGCTATAAACATGTATTTTGAGTGAGTGATTAATATGAGGAGCTAAACCACTTTGGTAAGGCGATGGAGGAATCTATTTTTCCAACAATTTTGTGGTAACATTTATTAATTAATTAATAATATGATTTCAGGTGAATTTCCTTTGTTGTGGTTAAAAGCTGAATCAAGCTCCCTTCCTAGAGCTTCTGGTCCCACCGAAAATATTTAGGCCAATAGTAGCCTTTGGCTTTTTCACACCCACCACCAATCTTATTTTCAGCCCCATTTCTTTTCTTTTTCTCAATACCACGTTTTCCAAACCATGTTCTTTTTGCCTCCTCTTTCTTCCTCGCTCTTTTTTCTCCTACCGTTTCTTCTCCATTCTCAATGTTTATTTTGCAGATTGAAATCATCGAAAATTAACTACTGTAATAGCTACAGAGAAAAACCAATATGGTTTGTGTTTTTGGAAAGAAAGACTCCTGCAGTATGCTTACCGATTTTCGCACTTTGATTGTGTGATTCTGTTCTCTTAACCCTATTTTTTTTTTTTCCTGATCTGCAAAACAATATATATTTATGTTTTAGGTGAAGAATTGTGTTGGGATGATTGACCCAAATTTAAGTGCATGGGCTCAAATTGGAAAAGAATAATACAACAGGTAATTTGCTTCGGTTTTATGTTTATGTAAAACTGAAGCCTGGAACTTAATCATGAAACATTACCGGCTGTTATTATGGTGGCAATGATTTTCTTTATGTTTTATGGTTGTTGATTTTTGATTTATCTCATTGTGTTTTTCTTTTGCAGGAGAGGATCATTCTGTGAACCAAACGGGAAGAAAGGTTTGTTTCTTGAATTAGGGTTACTTTGCTCTTGAATTAGAGTTTCTAATTAAATGGAAATTCTGGCTCTTGGAATGGTTTTTGACTATTGAAACTATGGAATGTAATAGTCATGCATTATTACTTGAGCACTTGATTTTTTCGAAATGAAAGTATGGAATTTCAAACAGAACCATTGTGGTCAAGGAGGTGGGCAGCGACAATGGAAATTGTGGTAAGCAATTTCAAGGTCTTACAAAGCTTACAAAGTAAATTTACAACCACGAGTATGTTTTTGTTTTTGTTTTTGTTCCATTGCGATTTCAACAGGATCAAGCAAGTCGAGATAGACGTGCAGATTAGCCGATTTCAAAATCTAAAACAATAAAAAGTATCACAATAATATATTATGTATGGATTGAAAATTTTTATTCCGCAAGGAATGAAGTACAAAGAAGCATTTTTTGTAAGTATGTTCGATATTGCTGGATTTTCGGTGATTGTAGTTGGCGCAATGGTAAACCAAGCAACCGCATCTTGACATGGATAGTTATGTTTCAGTTTCAACGTGATGACTTTTGTTCCTTTGCTTGGTAATGTATGTGCAGGTACACCATGTGCCTTAATTGGATTGACTCTGATCAGTTTCTAGACCTTGATATGGTTGATAAAGAATAGCTAAACAAGTAGAATAAAAACACAAACAAATTGCAATAGAATGTTTTGATTTTATTGCTTAATAGAAGAACTTACAACGTTTACCTTTAGGTTTATTTTTCTTCCCTAGGTATTGCTCCTTCTTCTTGGTTTGTTTACTGCTAGTATTCCTCTAGTTTTCTGCCGTGTCTTCTACAAGCACTCTAGGTGTCCATTTATAGGTTTAAGACTACGCTAAAACTAGTAATACAATAATGAGTAATTCTCTCTATTTTTGTAACCTTCTAGGAATAGGACTCTCTTGTTCCTTCTAGGAATAGAACTTCATTTCTAGAATTACTTGGAGAGTAATTCGGGGTGTTTTTTTTGGACCTAGGAATAGGGTATTCTAATGGGCCTATACCTAAAACTGATCGGACCTTCCCCATCGAGAAGGCTTTTGGTCCCTCAAAAGCATTGAACCAAGAGGTGGGGATATTTAGCTTGCAACGTTGCTCTCTTGAGTACCACTTTGCATGCTTAAAATTTTTCCCCCTAAAGCAGGACTTGGAATAACTCTTGTTCTCCCACTCTAGACATCCGTGTCTTCTTGCTAAGAACCATATCTTCTCGTTGCTACTTCACTAGAAATTAAGTCTTGCACAACCGGTAACAATGGCGACTCATTTCGCTCGTCAAGTAACGAAGGTTCAAAAGCTTAAGATTCTCGGCATTTCTTTGTAGAGTATATCTCGCATATAGCTTGGCGTTCTAGCTTAAAAGCATTAGTGCCATATTGTTCCAAAATTCGAAACGGACCATAGCGTATAGGTTTCAACTTCCTCTGTGGCCCTTGTAAACGGGTTTTCCCAATAGCTAACTCGACAAGATCACCAACTTTGAAAAGTATGTTCAAATCCGATGTTTATCATGTCGTTGCTTGTATGTGCTTGTGTTTTCTCAAGATTTGCACGTACTTTTTCATGAATCTATTTGAATACGCCGAATAAACTTCATTGCGCTAGCTACTTCGACTTCTCAGTGTCTACATGTTCTGGCCTAGTAAACATTAGATCAAATGGAGACTGTGGTATGAATCCATAGCATATCTCGAACGGTGTTTTGCTGGTAGAGCTATGCAAAGCCCTGTTGTAGCAGTACTGAACATAAGGTAGATTCTCTTCCCAACTCCTCGGCCTTTGTTGGTTGAACCCTCGCAGTAGTTGAACAATTGTTCTGTTCACAACTTCTGTTTGCCCATCCGTTTGCGGATGAAATGCAATAGATCTTTTCAATGTAGTATCCAATAATCCCCATAAGCTCTTCCAAAATCGGCTCAAAAAACCTAGTATCTCTATCGCTAATGATACTTACTTGGTAAGCAAAGTGTACAAAAATATTTTGGAAGAATTCTTGTGCCGCTCCTTCCGCTTGTAATTGTCTTTTTGCAAGGGATCATGATTGCCATTTCTTTGAAACGATCTACTATGACAAAAATATAATCGTTACCCTTCTTCGTAGTTGCTAAGCCACCGATGAAATCCGTTGATATGCTTTCCCATGGTCTAGTTGGGCCCGGTAAAGGGTGTAGAGTCCAAGTTTCGGTTACTAGGCTTGTGGTGCAACATGATTTTGTATCCTTTAACAAACTTTTACGTATCAGCAGTCATACTTGGCCAATGGACGTGGCGTCGAAGATTTGCAAGTGTCTTTTTGACGCCACAATTCCCTACCACCAGGGATGTGTGCGCCTCTCGAATTAATGAGAGTCGATGTTGTTTTGGAATACAAAGCTTGTCTTCCTTGTACAGCAGTCCATCCTCCACATGGTAACCGTGATCTTCTATCCCACTTCCACCCTTAGTCATAAGGAATTCCTAGAACTCGGCCTCTTAGTGTAATTCTCCTTATATGACTCTATTCCGATCGGTTGCATTTGCATCACAACAACAGCCCATTTTGGATGGAGGTCTTGATAGAAAGTCATCTAGTTTTTGTCATCCCTTTTTTACTTAATCAACAACCTATATTTTTGCGGGTAACCCATCCACTTGAAGTGTCTTGTCTTGCTTGAGCTTGCTTTGTGTGTGTACATACTTCAAGGTTCATGGTCGATATGAATAATTGTTTCTTTTCCCCACAAGTAGTGTCGCCACTTTTTGATAGCTTGAATTATTGCATATAGCTCTTTGTCATAGGTTGGATAGTTTAGAACAGCCCCGGAGAATAATTCGAATGATAACATACGGGTTTACCTTCTTGTAAATGTGAGAACAGCCCCCATTGCATGGCAGGATGCATCTATTTCCACCTCAAATGGCATGCACATGTCGGGAGTGTGAGAACGGGTGCTTCACATACCGTCTCTTTCAACTTCTTGAATGCTTCTTTCTCTTGCAATCCCCATGTGATAGCTCGATCCTTGGATAGTAGTCGTAATAACGGTCTTTCTATATCTTGGAGTAATTCTTGATGAATTTTCTCAAGTATTGTGTTGCTCAGATAAAACTACGCAACTCGTTTGTGTCGTTGGTGGAGACCAATCCTTTATCGCGAGACACCTTGCTTGGGTCAATTCGGATCTCTCCATTGCCCACAATGTGTCCTAGGTAGTGCTGTGATTTCTTAGCAAACTCACACTTCTTCATATTCAACCTCAATTGTGATGACTAGAGCAGTTGTAAAATCTGAGTTCGGATGTAAGAGATGTTCTTCCCATGTTTGATCAAAATCAATATGTCGTCTAGAAATACCATTGCGAACTTATCTAACACCTATCTTAGAGCTTCATTCATTAGTCGCATGAAGGTTCTTTGGAGCGTTCGTTAACCCAAAAGGCATAACTAACCACTCAAAAAGCCCTTGTTTAGTCTTAAACGCATCTTCCAAACATCTTCTTCTCTCATGCGAACTTGATGATATCAGTTTTCAAATCTATCTTCTTTGTAGTATTTAGCATGTTTTAGTTGATCGAACAAATCATCGATTCGGGGCGAGGGTATCTGTTCTTAATGGTGATTTTATTGAGTGCCCGATAATCAATGCACATGCACCAATCACCATCCTTCTTTGGTACTAGAATAATTGGGGACCCAAGCTATTTGGTGAAGAACTAGGTCTAATCAATCCTTTATCTAAAAGTTCTTGTACCATTTTTTTACTTCATCCGACTCCATTATGGATTGTCGATAAAGCCCAACATTTGGTATAGCAAAGATCCGGTTGAAGCTGAATTTCATGTTCCACTTGCCTTCTCGGTGGTAACTTCTTAGGTTCTTGCATGATGTCTCCAAAACTATCTAGCAACTGTTGTAGTTCCTTCTTTTCCGCTTCCATTTGACCGCCAATCAACCGCATTCCTAGATTCGCATATTTTGTTGTCAACCTGGTCGAACGATAAGTAGTGCAAACTTTTGACAAGCATTCACTAAATGTTTTGCTTGTCGCGGCGTTAAGTTGGAGTTTCTTGCTTTCCTTAGAGGCTAGAATCCGGAACCCTTTTCCACCTTTAACCAGCCCTCACACGTTTTCTCGTCGAAAGAACATTGCATCCCTATCCCATAAGTAGGGACTTCCAAAGATAACATGACAAACATCTAAAGGAACGACATCACATGTTACTTGATCTCCGAATTTCTCATCTATGACGAATTCGAAGGTACATTCGTATTCACCGTAGTTCTATATCCTTCTTTAACCACCATAATGGGTAAGGTTTAGGGTGCGGGTTAGTCTTCGGTTTAATTTCTTCACTAGTTGTTCCGATATCAAATTCATTTTGTGACCCACTATCAAAGAGGGTGAGAACGAGGTCTTTTCAATTCAGCGTACACCCCAAAATAGCTTTTCTTTGGTAGATTCGGTTTGTCTTGGAGATGAATTAGTAGCAACTCATTTACTTGTCATCATTAATAATTTGGCGGCGGGTTGCAACGACCACGATCTCTTCATCATCTTCTTCTTCGTCTTCTTCATTGCGGAGGTTGTTGTAGCTTGTTTACGCTCTTTCCACCATGATGGTTTCAATGCAGATGCAATTTCCAAAGCATCCTTCCTTAGAGTGTCGATCCGTCTTACGGTTCTCACAATATTGGTTGCTTTTACTTGCCACTACATGATTCTTCCTCCCCTCTCTTTGGACAAGCTTACGAACCTCTCCTTCTCCGGTCCTTGGTTGCTTTGCTCCAAAAGGTTGGCTTTTCATCTCGATGTACATAGCTTTCTTGCAGGCATCGTTGATAGGGTGTAGAATACACCCTATTTATTATCTATTGGTTATGCTTTCTTTGCTATTTTCTAGTAAATTATGTATTTTACGCGTGTTTTTGAGTTATTAGGTACTGGGAGTCGCACGGATGAAAAGATGGAGAAATCACCCAATTGGAGTAAAAAGGGGCAAAATAGTCATTCATGGGCGAACGCTATCTCTGAGCCCGAGTCAAGGTTAAGGGGAAACTCTATTTGGAGGAGTGCTAAATACAATTCAAGCTGAGGTTAATGGGCTGTCAATTTGGTTAGCCCTTATCGAAGCGACAGTGTCAATAACCATCCCCATTCCTACACATAAACTCTGAATAGAGAGAAATGTTTTCTCGGTCATTATCCACAGAAATGTATGAGAGCGATATTCTTTGTGAAATCGAGGTCAAGGGTTTTGATGGATCGATGAAGGTGAATTGGGGTTGGTGATTAATGGAGATGAGCACAAGACCGATGGAATTAGAGAGTAACAAAGAAGAACCTGATGTTGTTGGATTCAGAGATGAATGGCGGAGGATGAAGATGGGTTTTGTTGGTTAAGCTCGTGGATCTGAGAATGGAATTAATTGAAGAAATTGGAGAAACTGAGTTAGGATTCATAGAAGATTCTGGTGTCGTCGGTGATACAGCGAGGAATTGAAGATGGGATTCACCTGAATTAGTTTTTTGGGCTGGTTCAAATCAAAGAATTTACTGAAGAAGGAAATTAGGGTTTGACAGAGTAAGAGAAGAAGGTTTCGGGATTTTTGCTGGGAACGATCCTTTCTTGCCCTTGCTTCATTATATATTTTGAGTAGTAAGAAAGTGTAATTTATTTTTGACGCCTTTCGACGACGATCAAATTTTAGCCGTTTCCGAGGCGGCGGTTGTCACTTGTTTTTGGTTTCTTATTTTTGTTTTTATTTTTTGTTTTATTTTTCTTATTTTCTAGGTTTTAACTTTGGTTTGAGAATTTTTATTTCAGGTGCTTGTTTCTCATGGAAGGAGCATACTACATGGATGGATACGGTTTTCAACAACCTCAACAATACGACAACTACCAATTCCATGGGTATAATCAAAACCAATTCATTGGTTATGACCAATATTCCATGGAACCTTATGGTTTTCCTCAACAACCTTATAGCGGGTATGTGTGTGAACAACCACAAGGATGGGAGGATTCTTATGCTTGTGAACAAAAAGTCTCTAACTTTATAGACAAAATTTCCAACTTTTTACAAGAGGAATTTCAAAAAGCAAAAGAGACTACAAACGAGCAACTCCAAGAACTTCGTGAAGGTATTTCTAGCTTGCGAAGAGGCATTGATCAATGCAAGGAAGATATGGATAATTCTAATGTGCATATGGTTTGTGATGAATATTTGATTGATGCTAATGTTGAAAAGGCCAATCCTTGGGGCGCTTTCGTTGATAATTGTGTGGCTAACTCAACTCTTGATCTTAATAATGATCATTCACCTATTCAAAAGGATGAGTTAGAGATTAGCAACATTAAATTCAGCTAGGAACAATCTTATGTTAACTATGAAAGTGACGGTGATTATAATACATTGATTGAAACAACTCATGGTGACATCTCCGAGGAGTGTACAATGGAGTCTTTTTGGGATCAAGATGAAGACGAAGAGGAATATGATGACACTTGTGTAGATTACTCAAGCATTGATCTTATTGATCTTAATAATGATCATTTCGAGAGCTTATTCAAATTTGGGTGGAGCTTGAGGATGATGCATTTACACCTATACAAAAGATATTATCGTTTTTAAACTTCTTATTAAAATTATAATTTCAAATATCTATAAAAATAAAAAAATAATAATCATAAATATTTCTCAAACTTCAAAATAAGAGGTAGTTAACATACATTCTCATTAACTCTTTCCCAAATTGCCTGGATCAAAGAAGGCATTTGCAAAAAAGTATGTGCCTTACAACAAAGAGGAGTGTGTTGAGAATGTGTTGAGAATGAGACCGTTATGACCAATATTGTGGAAGACCCAATTGAGCTTGCATATGATTGTAATGATGATGTTTATGTCGAGACTTTGGTTACGGTAGAAACGGACGAAGAATGGTTGCAAGGTTTGATAGAGGACCATGATATACAAGAGGTGAATAATTCACTTGAGTTTTTCAAGGATGAAGAGGATTCCGTAATACAAGAGATTGTGCAAGGTTTGTCTAACCCGTTGCCTATTGTTTCTTCTCCTTTACCTCTTATTGGTTTGAATATATGTGCTTCGAGAATATTGTTGAATGACTTTGTTTCTCGATTTCCGCCATTAGAGATACTTGATTCTCATACTATGCAGGTTATGGAACAAGAAACCGTGGAAGTACCCGACTTCTATATTCTTTATACACTTCCAAGTGTGGGGGAAGCTTTTATCGGTTCATAGCTTCACTTTTGCTTTATATTACTAGTATTTGTGTGAAGCTAGTGTTTGCAAAACAGGTTCTATGGAAGGATCCCCAACTTTTCCGATTGTTAGTATATGGGGAATGAATCTTGCAAGGATATAGTCGGGCTGACGACTTTAAACCAAGCGCTAAATGGCAGGCAACCCATAGGTTTTGTATCTTAAACCCTTTTATTTATTTATTTTTATAGTTTTTATATCATATTTGCATCCCAATGTTTAATTTCCTTGAGTCCGGAATCTATCTTAGAAGAGAATTATGACGAATACCTTTTCGTCAGAAAAATTCAGACTGCACATAGTTCAGTCCAGAGACCATAACTGTCAGACCGTTTATCGAAACACTGTGCCCTTTTGACACTTTGTAGAAAACACGTAGATGAACAACTTTTGTGAAATGGAGTTTTTCCAAATTCCTTACCAATTTGTACAGTTTTTTGCGTTTTATCTGCAGTTACGTCCAAATTCAGAATTTTCGGTTTACACATTGAGGACAATGTGAAGTTTAAGTGTGGGGGAGTCTTTTGCATATAGAGTTTTTAGCCTTTTTGAGTCAAAATTTTCAATTTTTTTTTGTATATATTTGAATAAAAAACTCCAAATTGTAGTTAGTTTAGAGTCACATAGTATACATGTCGCTAAGATTACATCGAGATTCTCATAAGAGTGACTGAACTTAGAGATGACAGAGAACATGATCGGGTTTCTTAATTGTATGAGAGTTAAAGTTGGATTTAACCATGCCGGTGGCAAATAAGGTGCGATTGAATTCGGTATTAGAGTAGTGGTCCCCTATAGTGGAGACTACCCATGTTACATAATGTGAGGCACCGACCTTCAATTCTTTGACTGTCTAAATTTGTTCTTTTAGAGTGTGTGTCACCGTACGTAAATTCGGGCAGAATGGTGAGCTGCCCAACCTCCCACCATAGAAGCACTATTTTGATCTCTTGAGTGCTATTTTTATCAACCATGATGGTGACATCGAATTGATAACTTACATACCACTTGTAATCTTGTTCGCAGTTAGCACCATCCGCCTTATCTCTCTCTACACCAACAGGTCCATAGAAACACCATCATCATCAACAAGAGGAGCATCACAAATTTGAAGGAAAGTTGAACACGTTTGAGGTTTACAAGCAACGGTACAGAATTGAGCAGATTTCAGATTCAAGTAAAGCAACAAAACAAGGAGCAGAATTTTTATAAGTTGAAGACTATTGTACAAGAGCGAAGATTAACAAGATGAGAGTTCGAGAAGATTATGATATCAAGACATACAAGTTGTGAAGAATCAAGCGGTAAAGTACTTACACCATGGCCTTTGTACTTACGTTTTTATTTTATTTGTATTTTACTTTCTCTTGTCTCAAAAAAAAAAAAAAAAAAAAAAAAAAGAAAAAAAAAAAAAAAAAAAAAAAAAAAAGAAAAAAAAGACAAGAAAATTTTTAGGTTTGTTAATAGTTTTTATTATTTTGTATTTGTTTTATTTCTTATTTCTATAAAAAAAAAAAAAAAAATAATAATAATAATTATATTTTGGGTTTGTATAGTTCGTTTTTAGTTTTGTATTCTTTCAATAAAGCCAAGGTAAGAAGGAATATCTATAATGAAGTTTCAAGCGACAAGAAATTAGAGGAAAGAATTACATTGTCGAGATTCTACGAAGTTCAAGAGTTATCATCAAGAGTTGAAGACCGAAGACGAAGATGAAGACACCGATAGAAGACCGAAGACGTTTCTATGGATGCTGTGAGAGTGGTGCTAGCTGCACGCCGAACGGATAACGAGGTAAGTAAGCATATTCCCACCTTCGTTAAGTGGTTGATTTCCTTTCGTAGAGATCGTCAGAAAAATGGGTTTTCAAAAATTTGTAAAAGATGTGGGTTTTTAAAATATTTCGGAGGGTTTTGCCTTCCTACCATTCAACGTGTCGCAGGATTCTCTCTTCATTCCTACCTGGACACATGTGTGACCCATAAAAAGTTGTTTATTATTGAGAGCAACTTCATAAAACCCTTTCTTGTGAGGCAGAGTCGAGACTTTTGATCACTCTGAACCCGAATTTTTGTCGAGAAGGGATGGTTATTTCTCTCTCAACTTTTAAGAATGAGATTGTGTTCATTTATGTGTCTAACTTCTTATGACTAGTGTGCAGAATCTCTATGTCTTCTTAGCGCGTTGGATGATATCATTTCGGAGAACTAGTAAGTTGGAAATATAGGTTTTGTGGGTATATCTCTAGTAAACCCTCACGAGACTATAACTCGTCCACTAGGGACACCTAGGGGTTTAAAGGCTTGTTATTTATGATAAAAGTGACCGTAGCCTCGACGACACGGAGTTGTATGTATATTTTAAAATTGTTTTGTTTGATTTGCTCGAGGACTAGCAAAGTCTAAGTGTGGGGGAATTTGATAGGGTGTAGAATACACCCTATTTATTATCTATTGGTTATGCTTTCTTTGCTATTTTCTAGTAAATTATGTATTTTACGCGTGTTTTTGAGTTATTAGGTACTCTGGAGTCGCACGGATGAAAAGATGGAGAAATCACCCAATTGGAGTAAAAAGGGGCAAAATAGTCATTCATGGGCGAACGCTATCTGGAGCCCAGTCAAGGTTAAGGGGCAACTCTATTTGGAGGAGTGCTAAATACAGTCAAGCTGAGGTTAAGGGGCTGTCAATTTGGTTAGCCCTTATCAGAAGCGACCAGGTGTCAATAACCATCCCCATTCCTACACATAAACCTGAATAGAGAGAAATGTTTTCTCAGTCATTATCCACCTGAAATGTATGAGAGGCGATGTTACTGTGAAATCGAGGTCAAGGGTTTTGATGGATCGATGAAGGTGAATTGGGGTTGGTGATTAACGGAGATGAGCACAAGACCGATGGAATTAGAGAGTAACAAAGAAGAACTCGATGTTGTTGGATTCGAGAGATGAATGGCGGAGGATGAAGATGGGTTTTGTTGGTTAAGCTCGTGGATATGAGAATGGAATTAATTGAAGAAATTGGAGCAAATGAGTTAGGATTCATAGAAGATTACGTGTCGTCGGTGATACAAAATGAGGAATTGAAGATGAGATTCACCTGAATTAGTTTTTTGGGCTGGTTCAAATCAAAGAATTTATTGAAGAAGGAAATTAGGGTTTGACAGAGTAAGAGAAGAAGGTTTCGGGATTTTTGCTGGGAACGATCCTTTCTTGCCCTTGCTTCATTATATATTTTGAGTAGTAAGAAAGTGTAATTTATTTTTGACGCCTACGACAGCGATCAATCGTCAATATCAGTCACTGAAAATAGTGCAAGCTCAGTCCTTATAGCAAAAGGTAATCCACATTTATACTTCTCAATGGTTTCAAAAGCTCTCATGTTCACATTCAATGCGATAGCTTGCTTGCGGAATTCATAGTGTATTCTTGCACGTTCTGTCCTTTTACTTGCCGCAAGAATTGCTATCGTTCGCGTAAGCGTTCTTTGTACCCAATAGGGTAGAACTGATTTCGTATAGTTGTTGTAAATCGCAACCATGTCGCTCCTTTGGAGTATCCAAATCGCGTATATGCCTCCCACCAAATAAGAGCATGACCATCAAGTCTAAGTCTTGCAAAACTTACCCTTTGCTCCTCATTAAACCCCTTGGTCTTTGAAATAAACTTCTAGAGACTTGAGCCAACCGTCAATTTTTTTAAGGGTTTAAGTCTCCATTGTATGCGGGGATTTCAATCTTCGCCTCTACTTTGAACGGTGTATTGTCAACGAAACTTGATTGTTTATGTCCTGAGTTTGAATCCTCTGTTGACTTGGATTGTGTAGGTTTGTAATTTTTTAAACATCTCTGTTAAAACAAATTAGATCATCTTTCATTGATTTCATCTCTGCCAGATCGCTCTTTACGGTTTTCATATCTTCCTCTAACTTTTCCATGGTCTTGTCTTGTGGATTTGAAGATGACGAAACTGAAACTCTTCTTCTTTTGTCAATATCGGGGATCTAATGGTAATATTGTGTTGGATCGAAGCCCTTCCATTCATTGCCTAAACATTGCTTAACTACCTTCTAGCTCTAGATACCACCGATCAGTTTCTAGACCATGATATGGTTGATAAAGAATAGCTAAACAAGTAGAATAAAAACACAAACAAATTGCAATAGAATGTTTTGATTTTATTGCTTAATAGAAGAACTTACAACGTTTACCTTTAGGTTTATTTTTCTGCCCTAGGTATTGCTCCTTCTTCTTGGTTTGTTTACTGCTAGTATTCCTCTAGTTTTAAAAATGTCTTCTACAAGCACTCTAGGTGTCTATTTATAGGTTTAAGACTACGCTAAAACTAGTAATACACAGAATGAGTAATTCTCTCTATTTTTGTAACCTTCTAGGAATAGGACTCTACTGTTCCTTCTAGGAATAGAACTCTATTTCTAGAATTACTTGGAGAGTAATTCAGGGTGTTTTTATTGGACCTAGGAATAGGGTATTCTAATGGGCCTATACCTAAAAACGGATCAGACTCCCTGATTTACCCTTTGGGGATGCTGGCAGACTGACTCTACATATGAAGAAAAAAATGTAAACAAGGTTTTTGCATGTGTTAAGCATTGGAGCCTGCTCACATAACAGTAAGTATATTTTTCCAAGATCTTTAACACATGAATCCTAATTAATATATCAAACATTTTTCACAAAATTGGTCAAAAAGACCAAAGTCAACAATTCCCGTGAAAAGACACTTAGTATCACGAAAAATTAAAAAGACGCAAAAATTTAAAAATAGGTTGCAGCTCATGTTTTCAAATATTTTTTTCTTATTTTTATTTTACATAGTGAAGGCATCCTTGATTTTTAAGATGCTACTCACATATTTCACCCGTAATTTTTTTAATCATTTGAACCGTGTTTTAAATTTTTTTGGACAAATATTTTTCCAAGATCTTTAACACAATGACCAATTCGACTAATTAATATAAATCAAAAAATGATTTTTCTCTTATATCCAAAGACCTTTAATGACAACCTACCAAGTAGCTGTAGCATGAGGACCACTTTCAACGATTTATATTTTCAAAAAACCAAACCAACCCTATTAAAAAGAAAAGGAGTAGAAAATGAGCTGTAGGTGTTCATGTTCTGATTACAATGGATGTTCTTTTTCTTTTTTGGGTGATGCCACATTGATTGGTAATGTGGAGAAGGTTTATGCATTAAAGTTATATACTGCTGACATTACATTTTGAATAAATGTGTCTTTACATACCTAGCTTTGGATCTTGGCTTTAAGGATCAAAGTTGATTTTGGCGGACAAAAACAAATTCTGTTAGCTTTGCACAGTTCTACGTTCAACTGTCTGGAACAGTTATGTTTTCGAGTGTGTCTTCTTAATTTGATAGTAGTCAATAGCAATCAAAGAAGCAGAACTGCAGCCGTAGGCGACGAGCGGAGCTGGAAGAATGTAAGTGTTCTTACTGCCAACTATGTTTCACATTGAGTTTTATCGAACAAAATGTTTGTGCGTCAATTCCTACTGCCAACTGCGATTCATAATGGGTTTTGTTGAATGTGATATTTGTGTCAACTAAGATTCGGATTTTTTTAGGCCTACTTGCAAAGTTCTAACTCTTATTGAGCATTTGGGTAAGTGAAATTTTTTTATACCCTGATAACTATAATAGGGAGTTGAGCAATTTCATCCAGAGCAATGTAATCTCTCTTCTTACTATCCCTTTATGCATATGAATTATTTGTGCATCCATGTTCACTATATCAAATCCTACTTATTACATCCACTAATGGTACTCGTTGTCTTAGCTCAAATGGAAGAGCATCTGGTTCTTAGCCATGTAGTTGTGGGATTGACTCCCACAGATAGCATCACTCTCAGATTCAAACGGATGAAAAAAACATACTCAGAGCAAGTTTCTTGTGCTTGGGTTACATAGTAAATGCAATGTCATTTGAGTGAATACTCCAGCGAAGTAGATAATTAGGAAGACTTTGGTTAGGTCAAATAAATGCTTCGTTGGGTGATGTTTGTTCAAGTTAGCATCAGATGCCGGCATGGTATCTATTATACAAGAATACCTAAAGAGATCAGATGATACGATAAGGATACCAAATGAGACCAGATGGTGATAAATGCATAGGCTTGAAAGAACTACAATGAATTCTTTTGGTGTTGCATTCAATTTTATTTAATTTCATTATTTCACTGACTTTAGATTACTTTTAGATGTAAATTTTGCAAGCTACTTTTAATATTATCCTTTTTAGCACTTTACGATTTTAATTACCTAATTTTTCCAAACTTCATTTTTGTGTCCCATATTACACCCGCAACAAAACATACTTATTCTCAGCACAATATTTGGGCCCGTGCAGAGCACGGGCGTCCCAGCTAGTTTAATTAATTTCTGCAATTCTTTTTATCATTATTTGCATTTAATCAAAATTGAAATAATGATTTTATTAACTAGTTTTATTTTCACTTGATGGTGCATGCTTAGCTTAGGGCTCTTGATGTTCCATGCTTGAGATTAACAATTAATATTTTGAAAATCTACTATTGACAATACTTTAGAATCACAAAATTCTTTTCTTGGAGCTATATTGTCTAGAATTGCATGATAATTATTAATATTGAATCACATAAAAATTGGAAAATAGTGGAATCTTGACCTCAGTGTTCTCAATACTCTTGATAAAAACTTTTAATTAAATTTGCTACTTTTAATCTTAGAATTTAAATCTAGAATCAAATCTTTATAAGTCTGAGAATCGAAATTTTTTTACCACTTTTTACAACACATCATTGACCTTAATAAATAGGTTAGTAACGTCCTAGATCACTTTGATATCACCATACATAGAAAAAACGTCCCAATAACCTATTTCCACGAAAATCTGCTATTAATCCTGTCGATGGTGGAGTTTTGACGAAGGTGAGAATCGTAAAATAGTTTTTACTCATCTGTGGAAACACGAGAATTTTGTATGTCTCTGGCCTGATATCAAAAGTATGAATTCATATTTTATTTATCACGAGAGAATAGAAATAAAATTCTTGTTTTAGGCATCCCTGCTTAATCATATAACCCCTTCAAAATATAAATGTTTACCGACAATAATAAAGCCTCGCCCCGCCGAGCTTTCAATATTGTATTTATTTTATCATATATACTGTACAATTTAGTATCCTATTTTGTATCCAAAACTCACTCTGTAGAGATTTAAAACATCACTGGTGCTTGTTGCAACACTTCCTAGATATTTCATAATTATACATTTAGAACAAAGATGGTAATTCTACCGTCATGTACCTCGTTCTCGAATCCATATAATGTTCATAGATTTCCTACTAGTGCAGAGCATCTCGTTAATTAATTCTATTGTGAAACTCATCAATTGAATTCCTAGGAAATATTTCACTTCCCAAAATATTACTACCTCAATTCTCAGCAGAATTCCATAAATTAGAAGTGAATATTTGCTTCTCGGGCATACGGGCCATCACCAATTAGCCCCGAGAATATTCCATTGGTGTACAAATCGATAATGCTCTAAATAGCAAAATATGGTCTAAAGAGGATTAATGGAAGAAAAAGGAACAAAATAAAAATAAAAATGGTGGACTAGCGTCGGCCAACCAATTGGCCGCTCCCACCTCTTTTTTATTTATTATTATTTGTTTTCTTTCTAGGATTTCTTCTTTTCAGAAAACTCTCTTTTTTGGTCTTTATACCACATGATATATTAAAATATTTTTATTTTAATATTTCAAAATCTTGGTCTTTACAGAAAAATCCTACTCGCTCTTTTTAGCAAAATTAGGTCTTTCAGTCAAGATCAAACTCTTCTGAAATGTACCAAAATATGCTCTGAAGAACATCAAATCACAATAAATGACCCGGGCAGCGCGGATGGATGTAACTACCACCACCTTGATCGGTCCTTCTTGCACCATCTTGGTCCTCCTCTTATTGCCACCTTAGTTGCCGCATATCCTACAAATACACATTTCAAAGCTCGAGGAGCCAACTTATTACGTTGATTCTTGTATAGATGTACAAAAGCTACACAACCAAGCACCTGAAGCGGTAAATTTGCAATAGTTAGAGAAACAACTGCTTTAGTAAGATCTTAATATGGTGTCTCAAACACAATGGTAATAGAAGGTACTCGATTTATAAGATATGTTGCACAAGTAAGTGCCTCACCCCAATACAACAATGGCATATGTGCTTCTATCAATGAAGCACGAACAACTTCCAATAAGTGATTATTTTTCCTCTCAGCTACTCCATTTTTCTGAAGTTTATTAGAACATGTAGTCCATATATTATCCAGCATTATCACAACGCAAGACTTGAACTTGTTTGTTGTACCGCGTATTAGTCATTTTTATAAAACTGTTGAAACAACGATGTAACTTCACTTTTAGTCTTCATTAGGCACACCTAAGTCATCGTAGTGCAATCATCAATAAAAGTAACAAACCACTTTGAATCACCCAAACATCATAACATATAACCACAAAAGGAATTGAACTCTTATTGAAAGATAGTGGAAAAGAAGCACGATGGCTTTTTGCAAGTTCACATACTTCACAATGAAAACTAGAGATATCAAGTTTTGCAAACAAATTAGGAAATAATTTCTTCAAATATCCAAACGACGCATGTGCCTGTTAAGTGCATATATTGCATATATTTAGTATCGAATCCATGCTAGTAATTGATATATTCTTGCGAATTATTGTATATTACTCTTGTTTTCTCTTATTTATGTTTTGATAGGTGAATCGTCAAAAGAAGTGAATTTGCACCCCTTGTAATTGTGCAATAAAAGAAGTTAACTACAAGTGGAGAAGGGCCAAGGACCAAGTAGAGCTCGTTTTCAATCCAAGAGTCCTTGATATCATCTCAAAGAGAACGAAATACGAAGCCAACGGCGAAATTAAAGAATGGAGTCAATCCGACGTCGATGAAGAATCTAGAAGCATTGGAAGCAAGCCGAAATTGTCGGAAAGTAGAGAACCCTATTCCTTGGTTTCAATTGAACTACTAAAGGCACCCAGAAGAATTACTTTTTGCAAGATCTGCCATATTTTTCATTCCAGTACTCACGACCAGTTTTCTGGTGATGTTGTTATAATGGGTTGGTGGTTAATCGAACATCAAGGAAGAATGGGTGTTTTTCTTTGCTTTGCTGACGAAAGCTCACTTCATGAGCAAATCTATGATGGAATCTTCCTGCCATCGGCAGTTGAGAACGATTAATAACAGATTGATGTAAAAGTGCAAGAGAACAAAGGTGATGAAAAACATTTAAGAAAGAATGAATTTGCAAGGAGAGGCGAAACATCAGTACAAGACTGCTCCTCCCATAATGGTTTTTTAACGGTCTTATCCCTTTTACCTATATGGTTTATGGTTACGAGCAACATGGAAGAATGTCCAGGTGTTTCGTAATTGTGCAATAAAAGTTTAACTACAAGTGGAGAAGGGCCAAGGACCAAGTAGAGCTCGTTCGAATCCAAGAGTCCTTGATATCATCTCAAAGAGAACGAAAATTGTCATACGAAGCATTTACGATGATGGAGATCTGGAGCTTGGAAGTGGCATGAAGCTATATTGAGAATATGATGAGGAAATGACGACGTTGTGGTACAGCTCGAGATGAAGAAGATCGGGACTGCTGCTGTTATTGGAGATGGCAGGGGAGTATACGGACTAAAGAATGGAGGTAGTTTTGTCGAGTAAACTGGAGGCTGAAAAGGAATAGGAAATATGGTTGTGTTAGGAGTCCCATCTCATATACTCCCTCCGTCCCACTATTAGATGACCTAGTTCAAGTTTGCACAATTCTTAAGGCAAGTAATGTAAATGAGACTTTTTACGTATTTTTTATAATTATACCCTTACGGGTATAATTTGTAAAATTTAGAAATGATTTATCTCTCAAACTATATCATGGATTTTCGTAAACTTTGTATCATTAAAAAGCATTTTAAAACACCTATGCAACGAGTATAAATATGATATCAAATTATACATATTTCTTATACTTACGATAATCATTCAAAAGGATAATTTTAGAAGATTCCCTTGCTTAATGAAATAGGTCAACTAATGATAGGACAAAATTTAAAACTAAGTAGGTCATGTAATGGTGTGACCGATGGAGTATATGAGAAGATGGAAACGAGAGTAACAAATCCTGGGAGTTAACTTGATCAGATAAGGGAAGGAGTAGTTTGCTGTGAGCTGTTGGAGTTAGAAAAGGAAATAGAGAATGGCTGAGAATGATGTTAGTGGAGTTGAAGCTCTGAGAGGAAACTCGAGATGAAAACAGGAATGAGTTTGTTCTCGGTGATTAATGGAGATGGGTTAGAAGCTGTAAGTACGATAAAAACAGAGAGGAGCTTGGCAGTGTTGGGAAGAGTTGGTCAGTACGACGAGATTATCTCGTTTAGGAACTTTCAGAGAGTTTTCTACGGTGATAATACTTAACCGTAGGTAAAGACAGAGCTTGCTTGGCTACTGTTAGATTGATGTTGGAGAATGAATGAAGGTTTTGGGTTCCTGCGATAATCAGCCATTGTAGATGGAGTTTTCTGTCAGTGGAGCTCGAGAAGAAATGGTGCAGTTCATCGTTATCACGATGGAAAGAATCAGCTGGGAATGTTGCGGCTTATCGGGTGATCATGGGTTTGCTGAGATGAAGATGGAGTTTGCCATGGAAAAATGGGGAGCTGCTGGACTTCAAAGATACAGGAGTTGTTGCGGATGGAAGTTTCAGCCGTAGAAGTGAGAGATAAAAAGAAAAGGAATCCGGGAGAACTTACGTATAGGTTTTCCCCTCCGTATACAATCACAAGGCAACATACGGTGAGGTTTTACAACTGTAAGTAAACACAGGAAGAAAAGGAATTTTTGTCGTGGAAAGATTTTAAAGGATGCATTGTCAGTCTCATGTAACTGACAACTATGTTGTAAATGGCGAGCGCCTGGAGCGCTTAAGCTCCAAAGGCCCCCTAGGCGCAGGTCCAGCGCCTAGCAGAAAAGGCTCCCAAGGCGCCAGGAAATGCCCAATGCTGCAATTTTCCATTTCTTCCGCGACGCCTAGGCGCGCCTTAGGCGCCAAAGGCGCTAGGCGCTAGGTTTGCCGCCTAGCCTTGCCTAGCGCCTTTTACAACATAGACTGACAGGCCAGGTTTTATAGAAGACAGGACACTCTTTGGGCCGACAGGGCTTTGCAGATTTGAGTTATACTTTTGGTGCGGTTTTGGCAAGTGGTCGCAACATGTTTTTGACCAGGATTCTGAGCACGGGCACACCTATATTTGGAGACCTATATAAGAGACACTTCATAACCTAATTATATTTTATCTTTACATCTCATATTATACTTTGTTCTTCATAAAATATTTTAGGGTTTACCCCTTTAGGGGAAACCTGTAATTGTGTAATCATGAGTAGCTAAACCCACAATTGATTGAGGATGAATTCTAAGTTCTAGACTTGATTTGGATTAATATATGCATCTATTTTGAGTTCTTCATATGATTATTATTTGCTTCTACTTTAATGAATGTCTATGATTGACTAATTGATTGCTCTAGGTGGCCGACTATAGTAGTTTATTGATTGATTTATGGCTAGTAAAGGGTTAGGATATCCATGTCATTGTTGAATAACCCATACACAAGTAGAAAACGTGAGACCTTGCAGAGGGATTCTGTAGAGCAATCACGTGTAGAACAACATTATAAAGTGGACCTTGCGCTAAGAGTCTAACTACTAAGATTAACCTAAGTCATAAAATATAAACCATTCGACCAAGTTATGTTAGAGCATAGCTCGGTTGAACCCACCAAGTGTTGGTATGTCAAGTTTGGTTGTCATATTTTAGTGAACCAAAACTCATTTAAAGAGTCGCTTGATTAAGTACTGCAGTCAACTTCGTATAGGTTAGCTTGAAAGTATTAGGATATGAGACATTACAAGTATTACGAAGACTTGAAGAAGTGAAGAAGTAAGGAGCTACAACGACGACATCATCCTTCCACTTGAGGTTAGTGATATTTGACTTAAACTGTTTCATTCCCTAACGTATCTTTCAAGTCGTGCATATTGAAAACATAATTGCGAAGCATGAATGATTATACTCTAGTTAGACGTAGTATTAAGGAATACAATACGAAGTATAACGCTTATCTTTTGAACTTCGTATATAAGACATCGACATAATCGTTTGAATGCTATTGTGATTATGTATGGGTATGAGGTGAAGATTTCATCCTAGGAAATAATGTTTTACATTCGTTTAAAGGAAGTAAATTCATGAACTTGTTTTGTGAATCGAAAGGGAAATCGCTAGGCTTATTGGTATTATTATTCATTGCATATCTTATGAACTACCAATAGTATAACCGCTCATGACTTGTTTATGTTCTTGGTAAAACTATTCACAAGGCCTGGCTTTTGTATTGGTATGACTTTTATTAGTGAAACCGATCTTAAGTAATCACTTGAGATGGTATGATCAATTTAGTGTTATTGGTATGAATAACTCTAGGCAATGTAGTTGCGGGAAATCCTACACTACACCCCTCACAATATTCCACACAACTAAGACATTTTTTAGATGAGTAATAATGATTTTATTGATTATTTCCTTGAAGATTCACAAGATAAAATAGAAAAGAGTTAAAGAAATTACAATCTCCACCAACTTTCTCTCTCCTAATGACTTGTCTAACACTCTCAAAAGAATCCTCCCCTTACAATTGACTTATTCGAATCTTTATATAGCGTAGTATACAATGGATGACAGCTAAGATGTCCTTTATTTTCGGGAATGACTTGCGAAATATCGCAAGCGTACAAGTATACAATCTCGCAACTCTCCTAAACTTCGCTAGATCTTCACACTTTTCTCATGTTTTGGCTG
Source organism: Papaver armeniacum (assembly GCA_023531295.1). Lineage (NCBI taxonomy): Eukaryota > Viridiplantae > Streptophyta > Magnoliopsida > Ranunculales > Papaveraceae > Papaver > Papaver armeniacum. The sequence continues at coordinate 58,737 of JAJJWW010005626.1, read as the reverse complement.
TCGTCATTCATTGCGTCATTAATGTTATTCTTCTCGCGACGCCCTCGCAATGTCATTATTTATTGATCTCGCGAAGTATTGATGTCGCGATATTCTGATCCTACATCTTGCCTCTTCTCATGTCTTCTCTGCGAAGGAGAGAATGTCATGAGAACCAATATTTTGAAATGCCGCAATTGTTCATCTTTATCTGTTTCAATCCCGTACTTTTACACGGAATTTATTACACATGTTTCTTCTTCCACTCTTTTCTTGACACGTCTCTTTCAACCGTTTATTCTTGACCATTCATGTCCCATCTCGCATTAAATGCATTTGTTTTCTCGAGAATTCTTCTCTCTATATATAGTTTTATTATCCTTCTCTTCTTCTCTTTTATTTTCCCTCTGCAACTTTTCTTCAACTTTCTTCCTCCGCAATCTGCGCTTCTGCTACTGTAAATCTTCCTTTTCTTCTTTCTCTTGATCTTCAATTCTCTAATCATTCCCATACTCGAAGAATGGCTCCCTCTGGCCGTAAATATGAAAACCTTTTTGATGAAACTCAAAAGAAATTACAAGATAAGGGTTTCACCTTATCTACTATTCCCAATCAAGAATCTTCATCCATTCTTTCGCAAAAATTGTTTACCGATCATCATTGTGATGATCAAAAATCATAATCTCGCTAGGTCAAATCCTCGCAGGTCTTCCTATTCCTCTCGTACGATCCCGAATTACCCTTGTTCTATGAAATTCTTGCTCATGAGAAATTCTCGCGAGCTATTTACCAATTAAGTGGTGATTGCATCCGTCTAATGCTTGAATTCGCTAATCACTGCGGTCTTTGGTAAGGGATCTCTTTATCCCGATAACGTTAAAGATCCTAACTTCACAAGTTTAGAGATAGTTGCCGCAAAATACATTGTAGAAAACTTCTTTGAAAATTATGAAGTAATAAACATGAAAAATGATAAATCTCGCTGGGGTGCCCGATTGAAAAGAAAAGAGAACGTTTCCGATGATAAGATACTCATGCTAGATATCGACTGGCATTCTGGCAAGAACAACGTTCCTCGATACTCTAAAGATGAGAGGTGGTCTGTCTTTCCACTATTTTTGAGCGGACCTTACATTTCTGGTTCCAATGTACTCCCTGCGAATCTCGCAAATTATCAACCTTGGGTATTTAATTGGCCCGCAAATGCAAAAGAGGTATACTTCATAATTTTTACTTATTTTACAATCTTCACTCCCTTTTATATCTAATCTTGCGATTTTTTTTAGATCATCAAATTGAGAAAGAGCTACAAAAATCCAAAAGCGAGTACTTTGCGATACTTCGTTCAATCACGGATGAAGTAAGAAATATTTTCTCTTATTATTTTTAACAATATTGTTGCCTCTGTTTCTTATCTTCATTCGTGTGTGAAGGTTGGCGTTGAAGAAATTGACATTCCTGAAGCTGCGAAGGTTAAAGGCAAGAATAAAATCACTCTTCACAAGGATAAATCTTCTGCTCCATCTTCTAAAAAACGGAAAATCCATCCCTCTTCTCATTCTAATTCCCAAACCAGCGAGAATTCTGACGAAGATGAAAATGAGGTTGATACTTCTTTTGCAAAGGAGAATCATTCGGTCGAATCTGCTATGGCGCAATTGTCTAGTGTCTTCTCTGATTCTATGCAAGGATTGGGAGATGATCATTTATCTGCTACTTGCGAAGCTCTCGCAAATATTTGCGATGCCCCCCTGCTAGTGGATAATGATTCTTTTCGCGGAGTTTCTCGAACAATGACTCCCAGTTTCTTAAATGCACTCAGTGCCTTGGTATGTTCATATTTCTTTATTTCTTTGTGATTTCGATTATAAACCTTATCTTAACAATTTCTTTACTTTCCTTTATAGTCTGGGAGAGCTTCCTTTGTTGTTGCCTCAGACCTCGAGAAAAGACGCAACAATCTTGAAAAGAAAAATCTTCAACTTAAGGAGAAGATCAAAGAACTAGAAATTGAAGTTGCAACATCTCGCAAGAAGGATGAAAAAATTCAACAGTTGGAAGTTGAGTCTTCTTCCCAGAAGGACAAAATATCTACACTTCAAAGTGCTAATCAACAACTTTATGGTATAACACCCTCCTCTTTTCTTCATTTCTACTTTGCCATTTATTTTTCTTTGCCTGACTTATCATTTTCGCAGACATTTATAATCTTTCGACGAAGCCATCCTTCTCCATTCATTCCCTGAACCTATGGATGATGATGCTCTTCTCGCTCATCTCAATGAATCTTTAAGTAGTTCTTCAAACAAGATTAATTCTCTCTCATTAAATGAACTTCGAACCAAATTTCATCTCTTAGAAATTGAACATAGATCTAGTTTAGGTTTAGCCAACCGATTTAAACGTTTTTATCTTAGCTCTCAGGAGAATAATAATATTCTAAGGAAGAAAATTAGCATCCTTATAGATGATAAGGATCGCATTGCTAATCAAGGTGCACAAGCATTAACGAAATTCCAAAAAACTCTTCTTGAAGTCCAAATTGAACGAGATGAATCCCTTCGCCAAAATGCCATACTTAATGAGCGAGAAAATCAAATTCGTTCACTTCTTGTCATAAATAATGATGATGAATTCGCTTGGGCTGCGAAGGTTCTAGATAACGCCAGAAATAACTTAGGTGTTAGTGTCAGTCTTCATGCTGAGCATACTGCCTTGGTTAAAGATATGATTTCTGACAAAGAAGGTTGTTTACTGTTCTTCATTATTTTTCCGCCTCTTTTTTATGAAACTATTATTAAGTTGCTAACTCATTGTCATTTGTTCGCAGAATCTGAGAAGAGGTTTCAAACTAGAATCAAGGAACTTGAATCTGAGAAAGCACAACTTGCAAAAGACTTCTCTCTTCGTAATGACAAATATTCTAAGCTGAAGAAGCAACTACAAACTACTGTGGCGAATTTCAATAATGATGTTGTCCGTTTTCGCAATCAAACTATTGAAACAGTTTGCAATGGCCACAACATTCCTCTTTCTTCATATCCTTGTCTTCTCGATGAAATTCCCGAAAATATGCCTTGCTCAGATGTCTCTGATAGTGATGTAAGCGAAGAAGAGGAATCTGATAAAGAATCTGATGAAGAAGAAGAATAAGTTGCTAGATTGTTCCATTTTCCTTTTTCTCTTCTTGTGATACTTGTACATTTATCCTTCTAACCTTCCATTTTTGTAATCTCTTACTTCAAATCTATCATATGAAAATAAATAACAAGTTTTTATTCTAATCATTCCCATACTTGCCTCTGTTATTTATTTTCACATGAGAGAAATTAAGTCGATAATCTTTAAGTAATGATACTTCTTAATTTCGCAATTGCCGTTGCTAATTCTCCACAAATAAATGAAGAAATATAGTCGTATTCGCAAGCTTGTTTGCTTACTCAATTTCTTGTGTTATCTTATCTTCATTTATGTTGAAATTCATCATTGCGACAAGATCGCAGGACGTCTTTACATTTTCATGTAATGACCCATTGATCTTGCCTTATCATTGTTTTTGTGTGGTCTTATTTTGCCTTCCTAGTTAAAGGTCTTATTTTGCCACCCCTCATTTTGCATCAATATGACAGGCCTAAATATTCTTGCGAACATAAAGTCCCATGACATTGACGTCTTGCGACAAAATCGCAGGACGTCGTTACACTTTCATGTAACGACCCATTGATCTTGTCTTATCATTTTCTTAGTATTTTTGCCTCTGCAGGATGTTTATGTTGCGACAATATGACAGGCCTAAAAATTCTTGCGAACTTAAAGCCCCATGACATTGCCGTCTTGCGACGAAATCGCAGGACGTCTTTACACTTTCATGTAAAGACCCATTGATCTCGTCTTACCCTCGCGTTAGTATTATTGCCTCTTCAGGATCACTGCACAAATATGACAAGCCTAAATTTTCTTGCGAAAATAGAGCCTCATGACATTTGCGTCTTTTGACACTTATCAGCTCCCTAATGGAGGGTGCCGCCCTTATCATCTCCCTGGTTGCCCCTTCAAGGAGGCGTACATCGGCCATACAAGACTAGCTCCTCCCATCCGGTCTTAACAACAACCAGTTGTTTTCGCAGCCTCTTATCCCTTATACCTATATGGCTTATGGTTACGAGACTGCACCCTAAGTGGAGTTTTCTTCGGCCGAGTGCAAGATGTGCCAAGACTTGCCAAGAATGGCCGAGACACTTCAAATGCCCCAGGCACTCTTGGCTCAACCGTGTACCTCGGCGCCTTGGTCATACACTGACTCCTTGGAAGAGACCCTCGGTCGTCCAACCAGGGTATAACCTTATATATATAGTTGGAAATCCAAGGTATCTCCCCCGGATAGGCTTTCATGGGCCCCAAATTTTCATGACTCAGGTTCCAGGGGCGGTGTAACCTTTTCCCTGAGCCATGTCAAGAGACCCCCCTTATATGACGCACTTTAGGTCTTACATTTGCCTCTTACGAAATATCATTCGCGAACTAGGGTGTACGCCATAAAGGTTCGTCCCATTCACTCACTCATTCATTTCTGTCAATTTTTGTAATCATTCATTGCTTTTTGATTATTTCTTCTCGTCTTCTTTGTGAAATTTTCATATAATCTTGCTTCATTTGCTGCAATCTCGCTGTAATTATTTAACTAAACTTTCGTTACATTCATGAATAGCGAGATTCTCGCATACTCCTTCTTCGATCATCACATTCTTTGTATTTTTGACATGTTTTTGTCATCATCATTTTTTTTTTTTTTTTTTAACTCTAAAATCAATTACTTACTTCTTGCACTTCTTACTCCTATTGTTCTCTGTTTCTTCATTCAAATTTCCAGATATTTCTTTCCCTTTTGCGAGACCATCGCAATTTCCAATTGTCTTTAAGCATTGATTTCGCAAGATATCTTCATTTCTCACTTCTATTGTGTCCACCATCAGTCTTTCTCTTCTTTGGTCTTCCTTGATATTTCTCTTCCAATTCTTCTTTTGAGCAGCCCTTTCCTCGCAATATTCCACTTCTACTTCATAGCATTTTTGTCCCTCTGCCCAATCTCCTTTTATAACTCCAACACCACTGGGATGTGGAAATTTGATGCACTGGTGGTAAGTAGATGCTACGCCCAAGATTTCATGCAACCAAGGTCGCCCGATTAATGCATTATAGGGGGACTCCACATCGACTATGCAAAACAAGATTTCAGTTGATAATCCATTCAATGGTATGCGCATGCGAGCTTCTCCTTTGGGTTTATTAGCAGTACCATTAAAACCATAAATCTTATAGGTTGATGGGATCAAATTTTCATCGTTTCCCCCCATAGTCTTGTAGGTATGGTAAAAAAGGATGTTCACTGAGCTTCCAAAGATCAATTAAGATTCTATTTATTGCCCATGAATTTTCTCGCACCATCACTTTCATCATCAACAGGTTTTGGATTAATTTCTAATCTTACCACTAATGGATTGTCATGCAACTCGCCACCCTCGTGCACCTCTTCCGCAAAGAAAAGAAATAATCAGTGTTTGCCATTCTTTTAGTGGCGATGTTTTCGCGATGTTCATTACTTCTCTATCATCGCATCCCTCGCGAAAACCCTACCGAGAACACTATCATGAAAATCCTCGATTGTCCCGAATGAATGAACGATAGAATTGCGAACAAGTTTTTGGCCTTCGTTCCAACCTCTACTACAAATGTTTCTTTCCCTTTTGTCGTATTTACCCTGCGCGATTCTCTGAGGTGTTGGTAATGGTTGAACCTTCTCCTCACATTTTAAGAATTGGTTTAGCTTCCTTGATCTATCATTCGAGGATGATTCTTTTATATTCCTACAATCATTCGTTTGGTGTCCATGAAAGTGGTGGTAGGAACAAAATTCATGACTTCTATCACCTGGAGGTGGTTCATTCCCCATGTTCCATGGTGCAGGTATGTTTTCCATCAGGATTATAGCCTCCCATATCTTCTCCACACTAGCGTTTAGCGGTGGCATTTTGATTTCTTCCCATACGACTCTATGACTTCGCTGTCCTCTCGTGATAATTCCGCCTCTCGGCCTCCATAAGTCTCTTGCGAATTATGCCTTTGACCTCCATAGGTTTCTTGCGGTTGATCAAGCCTTTGAATTTTATTATTTCCGCCACGGTTGTAGAAATTTCTTTCTCTTTCAAATTCTTCCCGATCGCGACTTCCCATAGCTACCAACTTTTGTTGACCATCATCCTTATCCTCACTCCTTGTTGACTCTTGCGAGGTACTCGCCACAGTGTTTATCAATTTGGGTAACAAACTTGCATTCGCAGCTCCCGAACTTGTATTCGCAACGGGTATGATTCCATCTCATTTTGTTTTTCCTCTAGAGCAATATACTCCTCCCGAAGCTCTCGCAACTCAGTCATTGTGATTGTATTTTTGACTCTAAAAATTTGGATATATAGCAAATTTGTCGCAAACATAGCATTAATGAATGATAAGATGAGATATCTTTCCTCCACTCGGCCTGCCATTTCGCTACACATTGTCTTCCATCTTACAGTTAGATGTTTCAAACTTTCACCAACCCTTTGTTTTAACCCAAATACATCTTCAATACCTGGTCGCGAGGAATTATTACTTATGTATGCCCCTAAGAATATAGCCTGCAAGTGATTAAAAGATGTTATTGTATTCCTCGGTAGCCCTTCAAACCATTTCAAAGCTTCTCCTGTCAGACTTGATGCAAAATATTTGCACAATATAGCTTCATTGTTCTCCCATTGTAGCATACATCTCATATAAGCTTTGATATGCTGTATCGCACAAGTTGTTCCATCGAAAATGCTGGTTAATGTCGGTAAATTGCACTTCGGTGGTATTCCTCTTAATTGTATCTCTTGTGTGAACGGGGTTTTCGCAGCTTCTTCTATTGCTTCATCTAACTGTCTCTTTCCTCCTCCCCTTTTATTGTTCATCATTCCTCTTATTTCTGCCAATTCTCTCAAAATTTGTTCATTTACATCAGAATTTGAATCCATTGGTCTTTTTAGTTCCGCTTCTCTTCGCCTGCGTTCATGTCTACTTTGACTTTCTTGTTCATCATTCTCTTCTCGCATTTCTCTGCGATCTTCTCCTTCAGTTCTTTCGCGAATTCGCACACCATTATATCTATCGATTTCTCTTCTTTGGTGCCTATCGTTCTCCTTTGTGCTCTTTCGTACTCTTCATTAATATTATCATTGTTGCGATTTTGTTCTCGCCTTCTTTCTCGATTATCATGATTATTCTAACGAATTGCCTCTTCTAACTCTTGTTCTTCCATTTCTGCTCTCAATCTTTCTCTCTCGCGAGCTAGACGTGCTTGTTCAACATAATGTCTTTCAATGTCATCCTCAATCTCTTTTTGCCTCCTCTGTGCTTCTCTCCCATGCAATATTCTTCTTCCTTCTTCTTGATTTTCTTCAAAGAATCGGATCATTTTGCCTCGACGCTGCCTATTTCCTTGATTTTCATCATTCTCGCCCATTTTGAATAGTCTCTGGACGTGGAATATAACGATCTTCCATCATTTCTCCTCTCTCGCAATGTTCCCTGCCTGGATTTTGCGCTTCTCTTTGGTTTTCTTCATCGACAGCTTCTGTAGTTAAATTTCTCCTTCTTTCCTCTCTAATTGATCTTGAGCTTGACCTTGTAGTGCTTCTCGACCTTCTGTTTTGTAATCTCATGTTTTCCATCCTCAACTCATGATTATGTCTTGTCAAGTTTGCACGTTCCTCTGCCTCTAATCGTCTCTCTTCATGTATTGTTTGCCTCAACGCCTCTAATGCTGCGATCTCTTCATTCCCATGAATTATTTCTCCATTCCCCTCTCGATCTCTCCCTTCTTGTCCATTGTTTACCAATTGTTGTTCTTCTTCCCTTTCGTCCACAAAATCTGATCTCCAAGTATGCACACTTACTCTATCATAATCCACAGTTCTATCCGCCATTGGTTGAATTGGTGATTGAATTTGATTTTCCTCATCATTTCTTATGTTCCTTCTTGAGGATTCTCCCATTTCATTTCTCTCTTCTCCGGCAAGTCTCCTACTTCTCCTAACTGCTTGTTGGTTGCTCGATGCATTTCTCCTTCTAACCATTTCTCGAATTTTGATAAACCGTTGAAAATTGTATCAAATTTCTTCTCTACTACTCCAAATTCTTTCAAATCACGATGTGTATCCTTACTCAAACAGCCCTTTCTAGCGCCAATATGTAGTTGCAGGAAATCCTACACTACACCCCTCACAATATTCCACACAACTAAGACATTTTTAGATGAATAACAATGATTTTATTGATTATTTCCTTGAAGATTCACAAGATAAAATAGAAAAGAGTTAAAGAAATTACAATCACCACCAACTTTCTCTCTCCTAATGACTTGTCTAACACTCTCAAAAGAATCCCCCCTCACAACAGACTTATTCGAATCTTTATATAGGGTAGTATACAATGGATGACAACTAAGTCAGTCCTTTATTTTCGGAATGACTTGCGAAATATCGCAAGTGTACAAGTATACAATCTCGCAACTCTCCTAAACTTCGCTAGATCTTCACACTTTTCTCATGTTTTGGTTGTCGTCATTCATTGCGTCATTAATGTTATTCTTCTCTGACGCCCTCGCAATGTCATTATTTATTGATCTCGCGAAGTATTGATGTCGCGATATTCGATCCTACAGAAGTTTGGCAAATCGATTCCAAGATAGTAAATATGAAAGATGATTTACTAAGTTAAGATGTCGACATACTTTGAACATGTGAAGTAACGCTTATCTTTTCTTGTTCAAAGATATTCCTTAATAGCTAAAGGAAAAAAATCCCGGATCGAAAAATAAGTTGAGAATCTTTTAATTAAGGTTTTTAATTTTATTTTTGGAAAATGAAAATTAGTAATGTGCATTTACTAGTTGGAGATTTTCTAAGAGCTTTTCGGTCAATGTTTGGACAAAGCATTTCCAGGAAATATGGAAACCGAATTTGGAAATATATTGCATATCTTGAGAATATTTTCGGTTTTGGAAATTCCTTGGTGTACAAACTTCCTTGGTCTATAAATATCAAAGTTTGCATTTCTAGCAAACTAATCCTCGGAGTCAGCAAAACTACCTAGTTGTGTTGTTACTGGTGGAGCCGCCTATTCGGAGAGGAAAGTAACCTAATTAGGTGAAATCTCTTATGGATGCTCGGTTTAAAGACTTATTTGGGATTGAGAAGCTATTTTAGTACCGTTGGTGGGAAACTAGATAATTGCAGTTTATTACTAATTTTTGATTGATTTGATTGACTAACGGTTGTTGAAATTTGATTGCACCTAGTTTGTTTATGCTTGAGAATCTTCTCTTCTAATATAAGATTCACTCAAACTAGATCGAAGTTTCGACGGGGATCTTTAGACTGTTTATAGATCTAAAGACGTCTTGTGATAATCCATTGTTAATAGACTCTGTTCTGTGCGTGATTGATCACAAGAGATTCAAGTTGATTGTGTGCAGGTGTTTATTGAAGATCTAAGAAGATTTGAAGACGAAGAAGATTTCTAATTTGGGTTCATAATCTTTGGTGTGCACAATACTTGTTTCGGTTAAAGAGGATCCAACTATAATCGGTTTATCCTTGTCTTAGATTGGATTGATTAGTTGAGTAGATCGACATCAATACAATTCTTTGTGATTAAAAGTATTGATTGCAAAATCTAGACAATTACTTTGGTAGTTGTTATTAGATAGATCTATGGACCTGACAAAGGAGTTTATTGAGATAAACAGAAGAGCCTTTTGTCGAACTGACATCACTTGGTTGAAAAGAGTTGATACCGAACAGATTTGTTGTTCTTTTCTTTATTTGGAATACGAACCAAAGGAATTGTTCCAAGTACGTGACTTATTACAAGTTGGAGGCGTGGGAATACATACAGAACTAGGTGAAATATAGGTGTAGTTGTTTGGTCTCAACCATACGAAGTTGGTTTGATTTTGTATAGCGGCTTAATCCTGAGAGTATTCAATGGGACAAGGTCCCGGGTTTTTCTCGCATTTGCGGTTTCCTCGTTAACAAAATCTTGTTGTGCCATTTACTTTTATTTTCTGCACTTATAATTGTTGTTATTATAATTTAAAGTAAATCACACAAACGTTAATTCTTATTTACTTGATAGTAATCCTATTGAGTTTGGTTAAGTCCGAACCATTTATCAAGTAAACATACTTCGTTGTTGTATTGTCTCGATCTTGTATCCATAGTCAATCACACAAGTTATCTTGTTGTCGTATTGTCTCGATCTCGTATCCATAGACGATCACACGAAGTGTGAACCGATTTGTTGTATTGTATCGACTCAGTCCATAGACAATCACTTTCGGAGAAAGGACTTATAGGTGGAAAAGTTTTAGATTGAGGTCTATTTGGGTACCCTCGTCTTTTCAATTAGTATCAGAGCAGGCAAACACGAAAAGATCTAACAATCTGTGTTTGGTGCGATCCAACCTATAAGAATGAACTCGAGTTCTCATGAATCGACTTCAATTAACGTACCGCCAAGATTTGACGGAACAAACTATCTATGGTAGAAATCTGCTATGAGATCTTTTCTTCAATCACGAGACTTTAATACATGGTTATTAGTCGTCGATGGTTATATTCGTCCAAAGATAGAAAATTCAGAAACTGAGTTTAAACGCTTAGTAGATTTTTCAAACGAAGAAAAAGCTCTTGCGAAGCAGAATTCAGATGGTTTGAATTCTATAATACATGTTGTAAGTCGTGATCTACAACATCATGTATCAACATGTCAAACTTCGAAAGAAGCTTGGGATAATCTTCAAATCGTATTCGAAGGAAACACTTCAGAGAAAGAAGCTAGACTTCCAACTCTCACGTCCGATTGGGAAAACCTTCGAATGGACGACAACGACACTTTTGAAGAGTTTCATCTTAAACTCTCTGAGATAATTAATTCTTCTTTCTCTCTTGGAAAGACTATCTCTGAAAAAGATATAGTGTGCAAAATTCTCAGATCGTTGCCACCAAAATACGATTCTAAGAAGCATGCAATCATAGAAGAAAATGATCTCTCAACTCTCTCACGAAGCACACTCGTTGGAAAGTTAAAGATCTTTGATCATGAATCACAATCTATTCAAAGTAAAGGAATCGCTTTTAAAGCTGCAAAAATTCCAAAAGCTCCAATGGAGAGGAATAGACAGATGGATGATTCAGATGAACAGATTGCAGAAAATTCCGATGATAAAATTGAACAATCATTATCACTGATTACTAGACAGTTTCGAGATCTCTTAAAGAAACCAAATATGAGATTCATAAAGGATACTCATCGATCTTCTCGCCCACATGATCGAGTTCCTGTCAAAAAAGATCATGAAGAAGATGATGAATATCACCATGCTTTAAGTGTAAAGGGTTTGGTCATATTGCTAATGACTTGTCCCAATCTTAATAAATACACCTTGGAAGCAAGGCTCTGGCTGTAAATTTATGTGAGAGCTCTGATTCATATGATTTTAAAGAAGAGGAAACAACTAATATTGCATTAGTTGTCAATCTTATTTCTTCCTCCTCCATTAGTGATTTACCCATTTTAAAAATGGACATATCTTCCGATGTTATTAAATCATCTAATGGTAAAGGGAAAAAAAATAAGACAAGATGCAAAACTGTCTCAAAAACGGAAATTGCTAAAAGTTGCATAGGCAACCCAAGTCAATCTCAAGATACTTCGCTAGTTCGAGGTAACAAGAGGAGAATTTCTCATACGATACTAGATCAAGGACACTCTGGTTGTTCAAAATTCCATAATGAGAGAAAATCTCATACTAATACCACCCGATAGGTATTAGAATTCTTTCCTCACCTTGTGTGCCGAATTTTGAGTGAGGAAGAAGAAAAATCAAGGCACTTATGTGTAGATTATGGGAATAAAATCTAGTATTTAAAAAAATATATTTGATATATTCGTATTGATAGGAACTTGGTGAGGATACTCTGGTTTTTTTCAAGCGTCCATTAGCAATGACGCTAGTAGCGGTGTAGGTAGTTTCATTTTTTATCGTTTAGGCGTTGCAATTCAAAGAGGAGTTGGGGCCCAGCTTGTGGCTAGGTTACCAACCAAAAGCTTTGTGTAAACATTTTTACTATTTTACTAACTATACCATTCTCGTTTATTTTTGGCCTAATGATTTTATTTTTGGTTTGTATACCAAGATGATATATTTTTTGAAATCCGAACCGTCGAATTGAAATCTTTAATTTTGGCGATATACTAACCCGTGTGTATAAATTTATAGGAATATTATATTTTCGGAAGTATGAAAATTATAAAAAGATCCTTCTCCTTATTTGGTCCTTCCTTGTCCGAACCATGAGTCTGGATCCAACATCTTATCTTTATAAGATGCTAGATCAGAAAGATCAACTTAAGATTAAGTTTACATCTTCTCTTTTTATTAAGAGCAAAATCAAAAAGAGAGATTGGCTTAGCAAGAAGGAAAGAGAGAATATCTTTGAAGAAAGATCGATGTATTGAACCATTGACACACTTTTGTGTTCAATCAAAGACAGAATTACATGCTCTTGCGAGAGTCCTTCCACGAAAATTTCTCACTGCGCAAGAAATTTCGGGTCAAGCAACAAGGTTATCTACTTGAAGAAATTCACAAGCTGAAGACTGAAAGTAATAATCCGCCTTCATTTAGAACTGATATGAAGGACTGAGTTGCAAGGAAAAATAGACATCAATTTTTGATTTCTTTCAATGATTGTATTAGGTCTATTATGAATAAAACTATCTTATTATGAATATAAAAGTATTTGATTTAAAAAAATTTCTTGTGATAGTTTATGTTTACATAGCATGTGCTTGAATGCTTTATCTTATTGCTATGTATGTTTATGGGATGTTTGATTTCGGTTTTCTGACCTTAATATTTGATCTCATATGATATGAACCCTTATGGTTTGGGTGACTTTTTGGTTTAGCAGGATTAAGTTCTAGCCCATGTTGGTAGGCTTTATCAAAGGATCATGAGGGGTTCTGATTGAAACAATATGTGAAAAAGTCACAATATGTTGAATCGTTCGGTTTAGCATAAAAGCATATGTGTTTCGGGGTTTCCAACTTTTGCTTGCAATAGTTAAAGACCGATTTTCAACCTTTCTCTGGTAAAGGTTGGTTGTTGTTATTCTTTTGCTTTGCATAAGGATGAAAACATAATGAGATTTCGGTATCAATTCTCCCTGGAAGAAGAAGCAAACATATTGGAGAAGAGGATGTGAAATTTGAGGTAACGACTTTGTTAGTTAATCGTTTTCCTGTTTAAGAAAAGTCTGAGTTTATTACGTATATTTATTGCTTTTGTTTAACAAAATTTCGGTACAATTGATGTTTTATTCCATTATTTGTGTATGGATGTGTGTGTGATTCAATTGTTTTCGGTTAAGAAAAACTATTGTTATCTTGCTTTATTGTTTGGTATCAATCGTTTAGGCTTACAAAATTTCGGCGCAATTGCGGTGCTTTAATGTCTATGTTGTTTCAATTGCTTCTGGTTGAGGTGAATAATTATGCAAGTTGATTTATTTGGTTTGTATGAATTTTTTATGGCTCAACGAAAGAAAAGGTTTTCGGGATGAATTGTTTAGTCCATTTCGATTCCGGATAAGAGAAACTAAGTTAATTCTGATCTTACTTAGACTTATCAAAGTGGAGGTTTCAGTTATTCAAGTCCAATCGAATGCCTTAACAAGAAATTCTAGTTAACTAACCTAGTACTTGTCTTGTTTAAAAGTGAAAGGTCTAAGTTTTGGATAATTAGAAACTGATGAGAAAAATAGAGTTATCTTTATTTTGGTCTTATCGAACAAGCGATTGTATTTGTGCAATCGGTTTAGCAAAGGAACTAAGGTGCTTAGTCGATTTTTGGTTTGCTAAACTATTAGGGAAAATTGCTTCGGGAAATTGTTTCCTTGGTAACATATCAAAACAAAATTACTTTGTAGTTTCGGTTTTGATATTGGTTATCAAAAATGGTGTGTGGAACCCTCGTGCTTAACTCTATAGGTTGAAAGTCTTGTGAGATTTGTAAGATCCTTTCGGTTTGTCCTTTATTTGCTCGTACCTTTGTCATTTTGTGACAAAAAGGGGGAGAAATATATGGAGTAAACAAGTGATACTGGTATTGATTTATATTGATTGGTATCACTAAGGGAAAGGACATTGGTGCTTAAACGTTATATCTAACGAAAGAGTAAAGCATAGACTAAGGGGGAGTAGCATATCATATGATACTTGTAGTTATATATGGACTACAAAGGAATAACAAAGACGTGTGGATTGATAAAATCTACCTATCTTACCTTTAGGGGGAGTATTATCTTTGTTATTATAATGTCAACAGCGGCATTTATGGATTGAATGTATACAAGTTATTGTGTTGTTGAATTCGGGAATCAATCGTATGTGTAATGGATTCTTGTAATTTGTTTATCCATATGATGTAAGAGTTTTTCACTAAAATTGACAAAGGGGGAGATTGTTATAGCTCGGTTGAACCCACCAAGCGTTGGTATGTCAAGGTTGGTTGTCATATTTTAGTGAACCAAAACTCATTTAAAGAGTCGCTTGATTATGTACTAGAGTCAACTTCGTATAGGTTAGCTTGAAAGTATTAGGATATGAGACATTACAAGTATTACGAAGACTTGAAGAAGTGAAGAAGTAAGGAGCTACAACGACGACATCATCCTTCCACTTGAGGTTAGTGATATTAGACTTGAACTGTTTCATTCACTAACGTATCTTTCAAGTCGTGCATATTGAAAACATAACTGCGAAGCATGAATGATTATACTCTAGTTATATGTAGTATTAAGGAATACAATACGAAGTATAACGCTTATCTTTTAAACTTCGTATATAAGACATCGACATAATCGTTGGAATGCTATTGTGATTATGTATGGGTATGAGGTGAAGATTTCATCCTAGGAAATAATGTTTTCACATTCGTTTAAAGGAAGTAAATTCATGAACTTATTTTGTGAATCGAAAGGGAAATCGCTAGGCTTATTGGTATTGTTATTCATTGCATATCTTATGAACTACCAATATGTGTGATTAGTATAACGCTCATGACTTGTTTATGTTCTTGGTAAAACTATTCACAAGGCCTGACTTTTGTATTGATATGACTTTTATTAGTGAAACCGATCTTAAGTAATCACTTGAGATGGTATGATCGATTTAGTGTTATTGGTATGACCAACTCTAGGCAAAGGGGAACCGATCCTAGTAAGAGATGAAACCGATCACAAGAGGGGAATCGATCCTTGTAAGAGGTGCAACACGTTTCTAGATATTGGGAACCGATGCAACACGTTTTTAGACATTGGGAACCGATCCTATGGACATGTGCAACAAATACAAGTTAGATACCATATTGTTGATGGTGGATTTTGGTTCAAAGGCTAAAATTGTAAAGCCAAATTTAATGCGCTGACATCCTGCAGAGGATAAAGCTGTTTGATAAGTGATGAATACTTCTTCGCTTTATTAATTCACCTAGAATGGAGCATGTGGCAACAATCCCAAATATTCTGTGAATTAAATACACAAAATTCACCTAGAATGGAGCATGTAGCAACAATCCCAAATATTCTGTGAATTTTTAGCATTATTTATAATGCATGATTTGCCTAGTATTTCCTGTGTTGTTCCCGCAGAACTCTCATTATTGGTGCGGCATGACGACTGAGCGTTGCTCTTAGCAGAGTAACACGAATCTCCAAGTGTCAATGGTGAGGCATGCACGAAATACCCGTACAGGATACATCTCTCGGTGTGTTATATTAGCCCGATTGAGCATATTTAATTTCCTAAGGGAAATCTAGACTGTCCATATCGATCTTAGAAACAATCACGGCCACGCAGTTGACCGCATGATTTAACCAAATTTTAGAGGAACCCTAGAAAGAGAAGGCTATCACCGTGATGACCACTGGCGGGCCTATTTATGCCCTAGCCGGTCGAACGTTACACTTTACTTCCTAGCATGCCAAAACGCCAGCCCCAAAATAGGGTGGCCGTGCTGCTTTGGAAGCTCGAATGAGCAAGACTGCTTAAGACAGCCTCAAAATGATCGTAATCGTCCAACTTCACTAGCCTGATTGGACGGTTTAAATCGCACCATGAAAGATGGAGTAGGCGCTAGCACACACATTAGTGGGCCCACTCTATCCCTACCTGATCGGTTTGCTCATGGCGTGGTCACGCAGCCACGATCGCATGCCCGAAACATGGGTGCGTGATGCTTGAGGTCACAAAGTTCCACTAGTGTCTTAAAACAATCACAACCATCCAACTTCGCTAGCATGTTTGTTAGGCTTAGATTGTGCCTAAGACCATTAGAGAAGTTCACACACGATCACCGTCGTCCCAACGTGGGCCCCACACGATCGGTTCCTCCAAAATAGGAGCGTAATTTGCCAAACCGTTTGGCCAAAATCGTATGTACGTGCTGTTTTCAAAACCCTAATTAGGGTTTGCGCCGCTGCATAACTATCGCAGATCGATCACGACCATCCATCTTCGCAAGCTTGGATGGAGGGTGTGGATATAAAATTAAAAGGTCCCAAGCATGCCAACATAATCACTGAGGGCCCACCTTTGCGTGGAGCTGGTCGGCCTAGGCAGACTAAGACTCGACGACCTCGAAACGCATTCCCAAAAGTTGCGTGCCGAGCAGCTTCCAAATCCTTTGTGGCAATGTATTTCTGCCGCAAATCGATCATGACCACTTACCTTTGCTGATCAAATTGAGTGGCCTAAATCGCACCTTCATAAGACAAAGAGGTATAGGCATATACACCGGCAGGCCGTTTACACGCATGCCTGGTCGACCCCACCAAAACTTGCTCCCAAGCTCGGATTCGGTCAAGCATAGGAGTGATGCTCGCACACCTCCTAAAACCCTAAAAATCCATCGGTCGAAGATGAGGGTCTTAAACCATCTCGTCCGTCCAACTTCGCTAGCTTGGTAGGACAGCCTAAGTTGAAATCTAGACGACCAGTGAGGCATCCCGATGATCACCATCCGCCACTCTTCCATAGGGAGTGATCGGCCAGGAGATAGCTCGCCCATGCAGCCTCCAAACGATCACTCGAAGATGGTTGGACGTGATGCTATTTTAAGACACTTGGTCCGCAACTTATTCGGTCAGGCTTTAAAACATCGATGCTTCATACATGATGATTGTCTGCGATACATTACATGAATTGAGCATACACGATATTTCAT
Source organism: Papaver armeniacum (assembly GCA_023531295.1). Classification (NCBI taxonomy): domain Eukaryota; kingdom Viridiplantae; phylum Streptophyta; class Magnoliopsida; order Ranunculales; family Papaveraceae; genus Papaver; species Papaver armeniacum. The sequence goes on along the minus strand of JAJJWW010005626.1, from coordinate 41,393 downwards.
AAATATCAAATCCTTAGTTATTTTAGCATCACAAGCTACTTCCTACAGTGGGTCCCACGATCCACTCATTCGGGACATCAAACATGTCACAAACTGGGGGATACTTACTGGGGTATTGGTCTGGTGGTTTACAGCATGCAGCGTGCAACGCGCCATTACGAGAACGTGTCAGGAAAAGGTGGACGGTTAGCAGTGATGAGGTAAGTGGGCAAAGGTGTGATCATGTGACAATCACCACTCCTACACGACCCCTCTACTCCATCACTTCACCTCCTCCACTTCCTACGAGATGATGGTTTTGCGCTCAATGACTTGTATAAATAGGTCCTTCACCTATTTCCAAACGACACGAACAAGCACGGAAAACCAAGTGTTGTCATTCGTATCCGTAAAACACTGTGAACGATAGCTTACATCATTGCAAGCCGGTTCCTCTTTCGATACAAGTCATAAACAGCCAACACCTTCACAATCTCAACACCTTCTTCGCTTCCCTCCCTAAGATCAACCCCATCTCCTTCACTTTGTGACCGAAGCAGTGTCCGAACGACCATTTCTTAGTTTAGGACGAATTGTATAGATTGATCTCTCGAATCAAAAAAGCACTCCGTGCAGTGCATTTGTTTAAGGTTTAGATTCATTTCTCATCCACACACACCCAAAATTACCGAAACCAGCTGTTGATGGTGGATTTTCATTTAAGGTTAAAATTGTAAAAAATCAGAAAATCATGCGCTGACATTTTGTAAAAGATAAAGCCATTAATAAGTGTTGGATACTCCTTCACTTTACTAATTCACCTAGAATGGAGCATGTAGCAACAATCCCATATACCCTGTGAATTTATAGCATTATTAATTAATGCGTGAGCAGCCTTGTATTTCCTGTACTCATTATCAGTGCGGCATGACGACTGAGTGTTGCTCTCAGCAGAGCAACACGAACCTCCAAGCATTATAATGAAATCATGTACGAAATACACGTACAGGTTGCAACTCTCGGTGTGTTATACTAGCCCGATTGAGAACTCTCGGTGTGTTATACTAGCCCGATTGAGCATCCGGACTGTCCATATCAGTCTGGATATGATCTCGTTCATCCAACCTCACCAGCGTGATTGGATGGCCCAGATCGATTCCATAACCCCCAAGCAGGTATGGAATATTCACTGCCAAACCAACGCGGACCCCGCATGGTCGGCTCCCCCAAAATATTGGCATAGCTTGCCAAAACGTCCAAACCCGGCGTATGGACGGAAAACCCTAAATTAGGGTTTGCGGCATATTTCATGTGTCGTCAAAAACAGTCTCAACCATCCATCTTCGCGGTATAGATGGAGGGCGTAGATGTAGATTCAAAGGGCCCGAGAACATGTCAACACAATCACCGTGGGCCCACTACATACCCGACCAATCGGTCGGGACCAACCATGGTTGGTCATCCCACTCGGCGCCGAACAAAGCATGACGCACGGCCGTGAAACCCAAAATTAGGGTTTTGAGCATCACGAGCGTCCATCTTCTCCTCGGCACGAATGGAGGGTCCCAGTTAGATTAGCGGACCGATCATACCGGCATGACCACCGTGGGCCCGTCTATCCCCTCACGATAGGCCAAGGCATATCATGCACAGCTATCCCAAAACGCGTCCAAACTTGCGTGGTCACACTTCCCAAATTGCAACCGATCTCGACCACTCAACTTCACCGGACGATTTGAGTGGCTTAGATCACGTTTTCATGGGACGGATCGGGTATAGGCGTGAATACCCGGCTACCACCTACACGCGGACGGATTTGGGCAAGACCGACCAAGCTTGGTCGTCTTGAAGCGCGCGCCGAGTTGGCACCGATGTGCGGATTTTGCGGCACTAGATTTACGTTGCAAAATCGATCTCAACCACCCCTCTTCGCCGGTCAAATCGAGTGGCCTAGATCGCGCCTTTATGGGACAGAGAGGTACGGACTTGTGTGCACCGCATCTTTGTCTACACGCATGCCCTGGTCGGTCCTTTCCAAAATCCTTCCCATGCTTGGTTTCGACCAAGTCAAGAGTGATGCTGTGCACCTCTTCAAAATCCTCGATTCCATCAACGGTCGCGGATGAGTGTCTCAAAGATCATCTCGTCCGTCCAACTTCACCTGCTTGGTTATACAACCATGGTCAGGATTTAATTGGTCAGTAAGGCGTCATGGTGATCACCACCCGTCACTTTACCACACCATGATGCAGTACCTGCATAAAATACACATGATACTTCACAAGCATCAACTTCCTGAATAACGCAGTTATTCAATTTAGCATTACATGCTACCTTTTGTGGGTCCCACGATCCACACATTCCAGTTATCAATCATGTCACAAACTCTGGGGGATACATCTTTGGGTATTGGTGCGGCGGTTTACGGCGTGCGGCGTGCAACGCGCCATCACAAGAACGTGTTAGGAAGTCATGGACCTGGTTAGAGATGACGGGAGAAGTGGGCAAGACTGGTCGTGTAACACCAACACACAACTCCACTACTCCATCACTCCACTTCCTCCACTTCCCACGAGAGACGTGAATAAGGCTCAAATGACTTGTATAAATAGGTTCTCCTCCCTATTTTCCAAACAGAGAAAAACAACACAAGTCCCGGATTTGGAGACGAAACCAAGTGTTAATACAAACGTATTCAAACACCCGAGCCTGCTTGCATCAATCGTAAGCCCGCTCACCTTTACTGTACAAGTCATAAGCAAGCCAACACCTTCACAATCTCAACACCTTCTTCGCTTCCCTCCCTAAGATCAACCTCATCTCCTTCACTTTGTGACCGAAACAAGTCCGGAACGGCCATTTCTTAGTTTAGGACGGACTTGCACGCATTGATTTCCGAATCTACAAGCACTCACCGCGCAATGCATTTGTTTAGGTTTAGATTCATTCCTCATCCACACACCCCAAATTACCAAATCCGGCGGGAATAGTTTTCACCCATAAACTATGGGCGACCACGGCGGAAGGTTAATCTCTCGGTTGTAAAGTCAATTTCTTTCAAATTCGATTCAATTTTATCAATTTCAAAAAGGGTAGATATTAGGGCCAATTCAATCAACAGTTCATTTCAAAATGGTGGAACTCAGGTCTGGATCGGCAATCAATTCTAATGGAGCTAGTATGGATAACACTCCCGGTGTCGATGTACCTGTCAGTGGAGCTACCGTAGTTAATACATCTCGAGGAGCCGTTACTTATATCACCAACACTAGTGGAGCAGGAGACATTCCAGTTGGTGTAACTCCTCCCATCACTAGAGCCGGGCACCGCAAATCATGCGTCTCTTCAAGTGTAACGCCTCCGGTGGTCACGAGAACAACAACTTTCAATCCTTCATCGGGACGAGGAGCGGAGGCACAAGAGAGGACCACCGTCTATCACCATTGCAGACTTGATGGAGAAGCAAGAAATTCTTGCTAAGACTCAAACGGATATGGCCGCAACTCAGAAGGAGGTACTCACTTTCCTTAAAACTTTAACTGAACGATTGCCACAAGATTCACGGCAACCCTTGGAGCCAACAAGAGATGCCTTCAATACACCCGGAGCAGGCATTTCCACTCGGACCCACATGAGTGAAGAAGCTCGTGTTAATCCTGAACACCCAAGGGAAAGGTGATAGGTGTAGAATACACCGTATTTACTATCTAGAGTTTATGCTTTCTTTGCTATTTTTAGTGCGAATTATGTATCTTGTGCGTGTTTTTGAGTTATTAGGTGTTTTGGAGTCATTTGAGCAAAGAAGGAGAAATTAGCCATTTGGAGCGCAAAGTGGCAAAAAGGTCAATTCACGTGCGAAGTTATATTCGAGAGTGACTAGGTTGCGCAAAGAAGGAGGAGAAATTAATCAAGTCGCTTCCCACAACCGACAACAAGAGACAGAAGGCAGTCGTGATCTTCTCAAACGACAAATAAATATCACATTAGCAAAACCTTATCCTATTTCGGGTGTTTTGTATAGTTCTACCATTACTAATCCCAATCGAGAGAAAAACTCAATCATTGTTTGAGTATGCGGGCTGTTGTCCGAGAAAGAATTCACCAGAGAGAAAATGGTTGTGATTTTATGGAGATTGAGAGAGGAATATTGAACTGAGACGAGGAGATGAAATTGAGAAATGAGAGGATTTCTTTCTTTGTTTTGGTGCTGAAGAATTAAAAGGGATCCAGTGAAGTTAGGGTTTGGTTTGTGTTTGCCATGGATTGATGGGATTTGTTCTCGGATTTGAAGACTAAGGAAACATGGAAGCGATTGCGATGATTGAGCCATGATCTCACGAGAAGAAATTGAAGTTGGAATGGATTACTTAGGTTACCGAGAGAAAGAAATTAGGCTAGAAATTTGGGTCGAATCCAAGCCGAGAAATGAAGATAAGAAAGGAGATACTTGCCGTTGATTAATCCGAAGCTAGGGTTTGTGGCAATATGTGTTGGCTCAAGAGTCTCATGGATGAGAACGATGTTGTCTGAGAGGTGAAATCATGAGCGCCGAGAGAGTTATATTGAGTCCCGAGGCCGTCAAGAACAAGGAAAGAAGGAATTGATGATCAAATTAAGAATTACGCTCCTGGGTTGATTGGGAATTGAAAATCGGTGGTGATGCTTGAGAAATGAAGCCTGGTGGTGATTATGGAGTCGGTGGTACGGGGGCGGATTTAAGCCATGGATGGAGTCAAAGAGATGAATCAAGATTGGGGTTCAATCAGTTGCATAGCGAGAGTGGTTTTTGATGGATTAGAGATGGATGGACTTGATCGAGAAGGAAGGAGGTGATACACAGATTCAATGATTTGCAAAGGGTTGCGGAAATGGGTTGAGTCATGGAATGGATCTTGTGTTGCGGCTAAGACGGCGGTAATTGCAGCAGACTCGAGATGGTACTAGTGAAGCCGCTGGTGATGGTTGTGTGTTTACGATTGCGGGCCGAAGGCAATGAAACCGCAGCCGGATGATTTGGCGTAGCCTGGCACCGTGGAAGATGCATGAGGCGGTAATGGAGATGAAATCGGTGGGATGAAAGCAGAGCTAAGAATGAGCTGTAGAAATTGGTGTTGCTGCTCATATGGTCATGGCTCGAGCAAGAGGAAGCCGAGATGAATTACAGTAAGATGGGCGGGAGGTACAAATCGGGAATGAAAATGACAAATAATGTTGCTTTGTTGGAAGTTGGGATGTGAAGTCAAGTCGTGATGAGGTCGCAATGCGAATTGCAGGTGTGCCAAGCAAATCAATAGCCAGAGAAAAGATGATGAAGTTGCGGGAACTGAACTTGAATGAATGGATACATGGTGCAGATTGAGATGGCTACTTTGGTTGTAACTCGTGCGCAAGCTTTGTTGCGGCTTGAAATGGAGTCGCAACAATGAAATGAAGCTAGTGGTGTATGAAATCACAGATGGTGTTGGTTGGCCGAGATTCAGAGATGTAAATGAGTGAATTGTGGTTTTGGCAATGAACTGGAGAGAATTGACAGCCATCATGGCTGGCAGTGCACTGGATATGCACAAGGATGGTGCATCACACAGTCAGGTCAGTGCAATGGCCTAGCCAGAGTGATTCAGACTGAGCCAGACTGACTCGTCTGAATAGTAGTTCTGACTCAAGACTCACCGGATTCACCTTGACCGGTTCGACTCACCGATTCTTCCCGACCGAGCTGGACTATTGACCCCGACCGTTCCGACCCGTGACCGGTTTGACTTTGCTTTTGGGGCAGTTTCAGCTATTCCTTCCAGTTCCGCCACAATCCCTGTTTTCCGGCGACCTTTTTGGGCAGAGTTTTTACATGGGTTTTTCCTCACACATGGGCTTGGTGGACCACTTGGAGATGGGTTTTGAGAAGACCTAATATTGGAAGGAGTATCCTTATGGAATGGGAGAAGCATATATATAGAAAACTCTTTCTCTAAACCTAAGATCTCCATTAGAGAACTTCTCCTACTTTGTTTTCTAGGGTTTAGAACCATGAAGTCTTTTCTCTTTCTTCTTGTTATGAACTCCATGAACATGAACTAAGTTTTTATTATTGGTTGAAGATGTAGTTGGATTTTGCAACCAAGTTATGATTTTTATGAATTAGTTTTCTCTCAATATTATCGTTTGATTTCTACGGGTTATAATAATTGCATGATTGAAGTATTGCAATATGATTGAATGTTTGTTTAGTTAAGTCTAGAATTGATTGAACTCACATCCATATCTATAGCTATTTTAGGGTTTTTCATCAAGCGATAACCTTGAATACGTAGCATGATATGATTCTAGGTTGTAGTGATACATCCTTGTAGTCATATGTAGAAATTGACCTTTGTCCTAATTGTTTTGCGCAATGTATTTCAATTGCATTGATTAGCCTATTTAAAAACTTAATGCTCCTAGGAATTGAACTTAATTAGGCAAGGCGTTAGGTTATTCTTTAGGTAGAATTCACATACGCAGCCCTAATGTGTGTGTGATGAATTAGGAAATTAATAGATTATCTTGCTCTCTTGATTCTCTAGGCTTTTGATGATAGTGAGATTAAATACGAATTCTATTCATATATTCATAAACTTGTTTACAATTGAAGATGAAACCTTTATCCAATATTTTCACCTCATTGATTTGCGTGTTTATTTATTTGCTTCGCTTTTATTTTATTTTAGTATATAAAAATCAGCAAAACCCCTGTTTTATATATAGGAAACCATAACATATTGACAACCAAGACCTCTCTGGGAACGATCCTTTCTTGCCCTTGCTATATTTATATTTTGAGTAGTAAGAAAGTGTAATTATATTTGTGTCGGGCCGACAACCGATCAAATTTTATGCCGCTGCCGGGGAGGCAGCGGTTGTTAATTGTTTTTGGTTTCTTATTTTTGTTTTTAGGTTTGTTTTACTTTTTCTTATTCTTTGGTTTCTAACCGAGTTTTGAGAATCTCGTTTCAGGTACCAATTGCTATGGACTAGCTTATTGGAGCAATCAATACGGGTTTCAACCTCAACAACATGAAAACTATCACCCTTACTAGGAGTACAATCAAAATCAATCTTTGGTTATGATCAATACTCCACGTACCCTTTTAGTTGTTCTCATACATTCCAACCTTCTTACGGTGGGTATGTAAGTGAGCAACCACAAGGAGGGGAGACTAGTTTTACTCCTATTAATTTTTCCTCTAGTTTGGTAGATGAAATGCAACAATTTATGGACAGAGATGGAGTCGGTTTGTGGACAACCAAGCGTGGAACCATTTTCATCGACCGAATGTGCTCATAGTATGTTTGGACCAATTTCGATCGTAGTTATGATCATCCACCCATTCAAAGGGATTATAATTGGCTAACAATGCGAAGTAAGTAATTCTACTTTTTCTTTGTCGAATGAGCTTTACCAACAAATGGAACACTATATTCGGAATTTGGATGGAACACTCCAAGAGCTTCAAAAAGGTGTTTCCACTTTAAGACAAGGCATTGAAGAATACAAGGAGGAAATGAATAATTATGTTGAAAAAGGCGAACCTTGGGGACTTTTGTTGATATTTGTGTAGTTAACTCAACTCTTGATCGTAATAATGATCATTCACCTATTCAAAAGGATGAGTTAGAGATTAGCAACACTAAATTCAACGACGAACAATCTTATGTTGACTATGATAGTGATGTTTATTATGAAAATACATTGCCTAAACCAATTCATGGTGACATCCCCGAGGAGTTTACAATGGAGTCTTTTTGCGATCAAGGTGAAGACGAAGAGGAATGTGATGACACTAGTGTAGCTTACTCGAGCATTGATCTTTATAATGATCAAGAACCTATTCAAAAGGTAGAGCTTGAGGATGATGCAATGAGTGTTCTAAAGAAATTCCTTATGGACAATATTGCATCCGCAAAAGAGTATGTGCCTTACAACAAAAGGAGGAATCATGAGAATGAGACTAAGCATGACCAATATTGTGGAAGACCCAATTGAGCTTGCAAATGATTGTAATGATGATGTTTATGTCGAGACTTTGGTTACGGCAGAAACGGATGAAGAATGGTTGCAAGGTTTGATAGAGGACCATGATATACAAGAGGTGAATAATTCACTTGAGTTTTTCAAGGATGAAGAGGATTCCGTGCTACAAGAGATTGTGAAAGGTTTATCTAACCCTTTGCCTATTGTTTCTTCTCCTTTACCTCTTATTGGTTTGAATGTATGTGCTTCGAGAGTATTGTTGAATGACTTTGTTTCTCGTTTTCCGCCATTAGAGATACTTGATTCTCATACTATGCAGGTTTTGGAACAAGAAACCGTGGAAGTACCCGACTTCTATATTCTTTATACACTTCCAAGTGTGGACAAGAATAAGTGTGGGGGAAGCTTTTATCGGTTCATAGCTTCACTTTTGCTTTATTGTACTAATATTTGTGCGAAGCTAGTGTTTGGAAAACAGGTGCTATGGGTGGATCCCCAACTTTTCCGATTATTGGTGTATGGGGAATTCAACTTGCATGTCGGGCTGACGACTTTAAACCAAGCGCTAAGTGGGAGGCAACCCACCGGTTTTGTATCTCTTATCTTTTAATTTTTCTTTTCTTGTTTTTAGCTTTTCTTTTCGCATATTGTTTTATGATTTCCCACCTTGACTTTCTTTGGACGATTCAATTTACATTGAGGACAATGTAAAGTTTAAGTGTGGGGGAGTGGTTAAGCATTTGCGTTGTAAATTTTTCAAATTTTTCAACTTTTGTGTAAATTAGTGAATAAAAACTCCAACTTGTAGTTAGTTTAGAGTCACATAGTATACATGTCGCTAAGATTACATCGAGAATCTCATAAGAGTGGACCAACTTAGAGATGACAAAGAACATGATCGGGTTTCTTAATTGTATGAGAGTTAAAGTTGGATTTAACCATGCCAGTGGCAAAATAAGGTGCAGACCGAATTCGGTATTAGAGTAGTGATCCCCTATAGTGGAGACTACCCAAGTTACATAATGTGAGGCACCAACCTTCAATTCTTTGTACTGTCTAAATATGTGCTTTTAGAGTGTGTGTCACCGTACGTAAATTCAGGCAGAATGGTGAGTCTTCCCAACCTCCCACCATAGAAGCACTATTTTGATCTCTTGAGTGCTATTTTTATCAATCATGATGGTGACATCGAATTGCTAACTTACATACCACTTGTAATCTTGTTCGCAGTTAGCACCATCCACCTTATCTCTCTACACCAATAGGTCCATGAAAACACCATCATCATCAACAAGAGGAGCATCACAAATCTACAAGGAAAGTTGAAGACGTTTGAGGCAACAATACAAAAAAAAAGTGGAAATTATCAAGATGAGAGTTCGAAAAGTTTATGATATCAAGACATACAAGTTGTGAAGAATCAAGCGGTAAAATACTTATACCATGGCCTTTGTATTTTTATTTTATTTGTATTTTACTTTCTCTTGTCTTAAAAAAAAAAAAAAAAAAAAAAAAAAAAAAAAAAGACAAGAGAAAATTTTTAGGTTTGTTATTTTGTTTTATTTTTATTTTGTATTTGTTTTATTTCTTTTTAAAAAAAAAATTATTAAAAAAAAAAAAAAAACGAAAATAAAATAAAAAAAAAAAACAGAGACAAGAAAATTCATTGTATTATATTTTGGGTTTGTATAGTTAGTTTTGTATTCTTTCAATAAAGCCAATGGAAAGAAGGAATATCTAGAATGAAGTTTCAGCGGCAAAGGAATTAGAGGAAAGAATCACATTGTCGAGATTCTACGAAATTCAAGAGTTGAAGACCGAAGACGAAGACGAAGATGAAGACACCGATAGAAGACCGAAGACGTTTTTATGGATGCTGTGAGAGTGGTGCTAGCTGCACGCCGAACGGATAACGAGGTAAGTAAGCATATTCCCACCTTCGTTAAATGGTTGATTTCCTTTCGTAGAGATCGTCAGAAAAATGGGTTTTCAAAAATATTAAAAGATGTGGGTTTTCAAAATATTTCGGAGGGTTTTGCCTTCCTACCATTCAACGTGTCGCAGGATTCTCTCTTCATTCCAACCTGGACACATGTGTGACCCATAAAGAGCTATTTATTATTGAGAGCAATTTCATAAAACCCTTTCTAGTGAGGCAGAGTCAAGACTTTCGATCACTCCGAACCCGAATTTTAGTCGAGAAGGGATGGTTATCTCTCTCTCAATTTTTAAGAATGAGATTGTGTTCATTTATGTGTCTAACTTCTTATGACTAGTGTGCAGAATCTCTATGTCTTCTTAGCGCGTTGGATGCTATTATTACGGAGAACTAGTAAGTTGGAAAAATAGGTTTTGTGGGTAAATCTCTAGTAAACCCTCACGAGACTATAACTCGTCCACTAGGGACACCTAGGGGTTTAAAGGCTTGTTATTTATGCTAAAAGTGACCGTAGCCTCGACGACATGGAGTTGTATGTATGTTTAAGAATTTATTTTGTTTGATTTGCTCGAGGACTAGCAAAGTCTAAGTGTGGGGGAATCTGATAGGTGTAGAATACACCGTATTTACTATCTAGATTTTATGCTTTCTTTGCTATTTTTAGTGCGAATTATGTATCTTGTGCGTGTTTTTGAGTTATTAGGTGTTTTGGAGTCATTTGAGCAAAAGAAGGAGAAATTAGCCATTTGGAGCGCAAAGTGGCAAAAGGTCAATTCACGTGCGAGTTATATTCGAGAGCGGATTAGGTTGCGCAAGAAGGAGGTGAGAAATTAACTGCCGGGCTTCCCACAACCGAACAGATTGGGCAAGAGATGTAATGGGCGATCGATTCTCGAAATCGACGTGCCAAATATCACATTAGCAGCCTCTTATCCTATTTCTCGGGTGTTTTGTATAGTTCATCATTACTAATCCCGAGATCGAGAGAAAACTCAATCATTGTTTGAGTATGCTATCGTTGTCCGAGAAAGAATTCACCAGAGAAAATGGTTGTGATTTTATGGAGATTGAGAGAGAGAATATTGAACACGAGATGAGGAGATGAAATTGAGAAATGAGAGGATTTCTTTCTTTGTTTTCTACTGCTGAAGAATTAAAAGGGGATCTCAGTGAAGTAGGGTTTGGCTGTGTTTGCCATGGATTGATGGGATTTGTTCTCAGGATTTGAAGACTAAGGAAACATGGAAGCGATTGCAGATGATTGAGCCATGATCTGTCGAGAAGAAATTGAAGTTGGAATGGATTACTTAGGGTTACTGAGAGAAAGAAATTAGGCTAGAAATTTGGGGTAATCCAAGCCGAGAAATGAAGATAAGAAAGGAGATACCGCTGATTAATCCGAGCTAGGGTTTGTGGCAATATGTGTTGGCTCAAGAGTCTCAGGATGAGAACGGATGTTGTCCTGTGAGAGGTGAAATCATGAGCAATGAGAGTTATATTGAGTCCGAGGTTTGTCAAGAACAAGGAAAGAAGGAATTGATGATCAAATTAAGAATTACGATGGGGTTGATTCGAAATTGAAAATCGTTGTTGATGCTTGAGAAATGAAGCCTGGTGGTGATTATGGAGTCGGTGGTACAGGCGGATTTAAGCCATGGATGGAGTCGGTGAGATGAATCAAGATTGGGGTTCAATCCAGTTGCGATGCAGAGTGGTTTTTGATGGATTCTCGAGATGGATGGACTTGACGAGAAGGAAGGAGGTGATACATTAAGATTCAATGATTTGCAAAGGTTGCACTAAAATGGGTTGAGTCATGGAATGGATGTTTGTGTTGCGGTGGAGATGGAAGAATTGCAGTGCATTCGAGATGGTACAAGTGAAGTTTGTTGGTGATGGTTGTGTGTTCTGAGCATTCTGAGAGCCGAAGGCAATGAAACTGCACTGGATGATTTGGCGAGCTGGCACCGTGGAAGATGCATGAGGCTGGTAATGGAGATGAAACTCGGTGGGATGAAGCAGGCAAGAATGAGTTTGTAGAAATTGGTGTTGCTTTGCTCATATGGTCATGGCTCGAGCAAGAGGAAGCCGAGATGAATTACGGGCAAGATGGGCGGAGTACACAAATCGGGAATGAAAATGACAAATAATGTTTCTGCCGTTAGAAGTTGGGATGTGAAGTGGTGTCATGATGAGGCCGCAATGCGATTCAGGTCTGCCGACAAACTGGGTGAGCGTGAGAGAAAGATGAGATGAAGTTGCGATGGGAACCGAACTTGAATGAATGGATACATGGTGCGAGGATTGAGATGGCTACTTTGGTTGTAATGCGTGGCGTATGCTTTGTTGCGCTTGAAATGGAGTCGCAACAATGAAATGAAGCTAGTGGTGTATGAAACCTGCGAGATGGTGTTGGTTGGCCGAGATTCGAGATGTAAATGAGTGAATTGTGGTTTTGGCAATGAACGAGAGAATTGACAACCATCATGGGCCGGGCGGTGACCGGATATGCACAAGGATGGTGCATCACACGGTCAGTCGGTGCAATGGCCTAGCTGCAGTGATTCGGAGCTGTGACCGACTCGTCTGAATAGTAGTTCGACTCAAGACTCACCGATTCACCTGACCCGGTTCGACTCACCGATTCTTCCCCGACCGAGTTGACTCGCCGACCACGACCGTTCCGACCCGTTGACCGGTGACTGTTTGACTTTGCCGATACCCGGGATGGTTTCCGGCGACTATTCCTACCCACCACAATCCCCGTTTTTCCTACGACCTTTTTGGGCGGAGTTTTTACATGGGTTTTCCTCACACATGGGCTTGGTGGACCACTTGGAGATGGGTTTTGACAAGACCTAATATTGGACTGAGTATCCTTATGGAATGGGAGAAGCATATATATAGAAAACTCTTTCTCTAAACCTAAGATCTCCATTAGGGAGAACTTCTCCTACTTTGTTTTCAGTGGTTTGAACCATGAAGTCTTTCTCTTTCTTATGTTATGAACTCCATGAACATGAACTAAGTTTTTATTATTGGTTGAAGATGTAGTTGGATTTTGCAACCAAGTTATGATTTTTATGAATTAGTTTTCTCTCAATATTATCGTTTGATTTCTACGGTTATAATAATTGCATGATTGATGTATTGCAATATGATTGAATGTTTGTTTAGTTAAGTCTAGAATTGATTGAACTCACATCCATATCTATAGCTATTTTAGGGTTTTTCATCAAGCGATAACCTTGAATACGAGTAGCATGATATGATTCTAGGTTGTAGTGATACATCCTTGTAGTCATATGTAGAAATTGACCTTTGTCCGAATTGTCTTGCGCAATGTATTTCAAATGCATTGATTAGCCTATTTCTCAAAACTTAATGCTCCTAGGAATTGAACTTAATTAGCTGCATGCGTTAGGTTATTCTTTAGGTAGAATTCACATACGCAATGCCCTAATGTGTGTGTGATGAATTAGGAAATTAATAGATTATCTTGCTCTCTTGATTCTCTAGGCTTTTGATGATAGTGAGATTAAATAATTTAATTCTATTCATATATTCATAAACTTGTTTACAATTGAAGATGAAACCTTTATCCAATATTTTCACCTCATTGATTTGCGTGTTTATTTATTTGCTTTGCTTTTATTTTATTTTAGTATATAAAAATCAGCAAACCCCCGGTGTTTTATATAGGAAACCATAACATATTGACAACCAAGACCTCTCGTGGGAACGATCCTTTCTTGCCCTTGCTATATTTATATTTTGAGTAGTAAGAAAGTGTAATTATATTTGTGTCGGGCCGACAACCGATCAAATTTTATGCCGCATTCTTGGGAGGCAAATAAGTTGTTAATTGTTTTTGGTTTCTTATTTTTGTTTTTAGGTTTGTTTTACTTTTCTTATTCTTTGGTTTCTAAATCCTAGTTTGAGAATCTCGTTTCGTGTACCAATTACATGGACTCGAGCTTATTGGAGCAATCAATACGGGTTTCAACCTCAACAACATGAAAACTATCACCCTTACGGGAGTACAATCAAAATCAATCCTTTGGTTATGATCAATACTCCACGTACCCTTTTAGTTGTTCTCATACATTCCAAACTTCTTACTATGGGTATGTAAGTGAGCAACCACAAGGAGGGAGACTAGTTTTACTCCTATTAATTTTTCCTCTAGTTTGGTAGATGAAATGCAACAATTTATGGACAAAGATGGAGTCGGGCTGTGGACAACCAAGCGTGGAACCATTTTCATCGACCGAATGTGCTCATAGTATGTTTGGACCAATTTACGATCGTAGTTATGATCATCCACCCATTCAAAGGGATTATAATTGGCCTAACAATACCGAAGTAAGTAATTCTACTTTTTCTTTGTCGAATGAGCTTTACAAACAAATGGAACACTATATTCGTAATTTGGATGGAACACTCCAAGAGCTTCAAAAGGTGTTTCCACTTTTAAGACAAGCATCAAGAATACAAGGAGGAAATGAATAATTATGTTGAAAAAGGCTTAACCTTTGGGGACTTTTGTTGATATTTGTGTAGTTAACTCAACTCTTGATCGTAATAATGATCATTCACCTATTCAAAAGGATGAGTTAGAGATTAGCAACACTAAATTCAACGACCTAACAATCTTATGTTGACTATGATAGTGATGTTTATTATGAAAATACATTGCCTAAACCAATTCATGGTGACATCCCGAGGAGTTTACAATGGAGTCTTTTTGGGATCAAGGTGAGGACGAAGAGGAATGTGATGACACTAGTGTAGATTACTCAAGCATTGATCTTTATAATGATCAAGAACCTATTCAAAAGGTAGAGCTTGAGGATGATGCAATGAGTGTTCTAAAGAAATTCCTTATGGACAATATTGCATCCGCAAAAGAGTATGTGCCTTACAACAAAAAGGAGGAATGTTGAGAATGAGACCGTTATGACCAATATTGTGGAAGACCCAATTGAGCTTGCAAATGATTGTAATGATGATGTTTATGCTCTAGACTTTGGTTAAAAACGGATGAAGAATGGTTGCAAGGTTTGATAGAGACCATGATATACAAGAGGTGAATAATTCACTTGAGTTTTTCAAGGATGAAGAGGATTAGTGCTACAAGAGATTGTGAAAGGTTTATCTAACCCTTTGCCTATTGTTTCTTCTCCTTTACCTCTTATTGGTTTGAATGTATGTGCTTCGAGAGTATTGTTGAATGACTTTGTTTCTCGATTTCCGCCATTAGAGATACTTGATTCTCATACTATGCGAGTTTTGGAACAAGAAACCGTGGAAGTACTCGACTTCTATATTCTTTATACACTTCCAAGTGTGACAAGAATAAGTGGGGGAAGCTTTTATCGGTTCATAGCTTCACTTTGCTTTATTGTACTAATATTTGTGCGAGAAGCTAGTGTTTGAAAATGAGGTGCTATGGGTGGATCCCCAACTTTTCCGATTATTGGTGTATGGGAATTCAACTTGCATGCCTGGGCCGACGACTTTAAACCAAGCGCTAAGTGGGAGGCAAACCAAGGTTTTGTATCTCTTATCTTTTAATTTTTCTTTTCTTGTTTTTAGCTTTTCTTTTCGCATATTGTTTTATGATTTCACCTTGACTTTCTTTGGATTTTATTCAATTTACATTGAGGACAATGTAAAGTTTAAGTGTGGGGGAGTGGTTAAGCATTTGCGTTGTAAATTTTTCAAATTTTTCAACTTTTGTGTAAATTAGTGAATAAAAACTCCAACTTGTAGTTAGTTTAGAGTCACATAGTATACATGTCGCTAAGATTACATCGAGAATCTCATAAGAGTGATCGAACTTAGAGATGACAAAGAACATGATCGGGTTTCTTAATTGTATGAGAGTTAAAGTTGGATTTAACCATGCCAAACAAATAAGGTGCAGATCGACCTTCGGTGATTAGAGTAGTGATCCCCTATAGTGGAGACTACCCAAGTTACATAATGTGAGGCACCAACCTTCAATTCTTTGTACCTGTCTAAATATGTGTTTTTAGAGTGTGTCACCGTACGTAAATTCCGGCGAGAATGGTGAGCTTCCCAACCTCCCACCATAGAAGCACTATTTTGATCTCTTGAGTGCTATTTTTATCAATCATGATGGTGACATCGAATTGCTAACTTACATACCACTTGTAATCTTGTTCGCAGTTAGCACCATCCACCTTATCTCTCTCTACACCAATAGGTCCATAGAAACACCATCATCATCAACAAGAGGAGCATCACAAATCTACAAGGAAAGTTGAAGACGTTTGAGGCAACAATACAAAAAAAAAAGTGGAAATTATCAAGATGAGAGTTCGAAAAGTTTATGATATCAAGACATACAAGTTGTGAAGAATCAAGCGGTAAAATACTTATACCATGGCCTTTGTATTTTTATTTTATTTGTATTTTACTTTCTCTTTCTTAAAAAAAAAAAAAAAAAAGAAAAAAAAGAAAAAAAAAAAGACAAGAGAAAATTTTTAGGTTTGTTATTTTGTTTTATTTTTATTTTGTATTTGTTTTATTTCTTATTCCAAAAAAAAAAAAAAAAACGAAAATTAAAAAAAAAAAAAAAAAAAGAGACAAGAAAAATTCATTGTATTATATTTTGGGTTTGTATAGTTAGTTTTGTATTCTTTCAATAAAGCCAATGGAAAGAAGGAATATCTATAATGAAGTTTCAAGCGACAAGGAATTAGAGGAAAGAATCACATTGTCGAGATTCTACGAAATTCAAGAGTTGAAGACCGAAGACGAAGACGAAGATGAAGACACCGATAGAAGACCAAGACGTTTTATGGATGTCAGAGAGTGGTGCTAGCTGCACGCCGAACGGATAACGAGGTAAGTAAGCATATTCCCACCTTCGTTAAATGGTTGATTTCCTTTCGTGAGATCGCTTAAAAATGGGTTTTCAAAATATTAAAAGATGTGGGTTTTCAAAATATTTCGGAGGGTTTTGCCTTCCTACCATTCAACGTGTCGCAGATTCTCTCTTCATTCCAACCTGACACATGTGTGACCCATAAAAGAGCTATTTATTATTGAGTGCAATTTCATAAAACCCTTTCTAGTGAGTGCGAGTCAAGACTTTCGATCACTCCAACCCGAATTTTAGTCGAAAGGGATGGTTATTCTCTCTCAATTTTTAAGAATGAGATTGTGTTCATTTATGTGTCTAACTTCTTATGACTAGTGTGCAGACCCTATGTCTTCTTAGCGCGTTGGATGTTATATTACGGAGAACTAGTAAGTTGGAAAAATAGGTTTTGTGGGTAAATCTCTAGTAAACCCTCACGAGACTATAACTCATTCACTAGGGACACCTAGGGGTTTAAAGGCTTGTTATTTATGCTAAAAGTGACCGTAGCCTCGACTGCACGGAGTTGTATGTATGTTTAAGAATTTATTTTGTTTGATTTGCTCGAGGACTAGCAAAGTCTAAGTGTGGGGGAATCGATAGGTGTAGAATACACCGTATTTACTATCTAGAGTTTATGCTTTCTTTGCTATTTTTAGTGCGAATTATGTATCTTGTGCGTGTTTTTGAGTTATTAGGTGTTTTGGAGTCATTTGAGCAAAAGAAGGAGAAATTAGCCATTTGGAGCGCAAAGTGGCAAAAAGGTCAATTCACGTGCGAGTTATATTCAGAGCAGACTAGGTTGCACAAGTAAGAAGGAGGTGAGAAATTAATCACGCGCCCCACAACCGACAGCTTGGGCAAGAGATGAATGGGCAATCGCTTCTCCGAAACCGATGGCCAAATATCACATTAGCAGCCCTTATCCTATTTCTCGGGTGTTTTGTATAGTTCCGGTCCATTACTAATCCCAGACCGAGAGAAAACTCAATCATTGTTTGAGTATGCGGTCTGTTGTCCGAGAAAGAATTCACCGCAGAGAAAATGGTTGTGATTTTATGGAGATTGGAGAGAGGAATATTGAACACAGAGATGAGGAGATGAAATTGAGAAATGAGAGGATTTCTTTCTTTGTTTTCTAAATTTGCTGAAGAATTAAAAGGGGATCCGGTGAAGTTAGGGTTTGGTCATGTGTTTGCCATGGATTGATGGGATTTGTTCTCGTGGATTTGAAGACTAAGGAAACATGGAAGCGTTGCGATGATTGAGCCATGATCCTGCCGAGAAGAAATTGAAGTTGGAATGGATTACTTAGGGTTACCGAGAGAAAGAAATTAGGCTAGAAATTTGGGCTAATCCAAGCGTTCAGAAATGAAGATAAGAAAGGAGATATCACTGTTGATTAATGCAAGCTAGGGTTTGTGGCAATATGTGTTGGCTCAAGAGTCTCAGGATGAGAACGGATGTTGTCCAGAGAGGTGAAATCATGAGCAACGAGAGTTATATTGAGTCCGAGGCTGTCAAGAACAAGGAAAGAAGGAATTGATGATCAAATTAAGAATTACAATCTGGGTTGATTCGAAATTGAAAATCAAAGGTTGATGCTTGAGAAATGAAGCCTGGTGGTGATTATGGAGTCGGAAAGGTGTATGATTTAAGCCATGGATGGAGTCAGGTGAGATGAACTGAAGATTGGGGTTCAATCCAGATTGCAGTAGCAGAGTGGTTTTTGATGGATTCTGAGATGAATGGACTTGACTGAGAAGGAAGGAGGTGATACACAAGATTCAATGATTTGCAAAGGGTTGCACAAATGGGTTGAGTCATGGAATGGATGTCATGGTTGCACCGAGATGGCGTAATTGCAGCAGACTCGAGATGGTACTAGTGAAGCCGCTGGTGATGGTTGTGTGTTTACGATCAAGGCGGTAAAAGGCAATGAAACCTAGGATGGATGATTTGGCGTGGCCGCACCGTGGAAGATGCATGAGGTCGGTAATGGAGATGAAATCAAAGGGATGAAGCAGGCTAAGAATGAGTCAGAGAAATTGGTGTTCTTCGATCATATGGTCATGGCTCGAGCAAGAGGAAGCTGGAGATGAATTACAAAAAAGATGGGCAGTGGAGTACACAACCTGGGAATGAAAATGACAAATAATGTTGTTCTTGTTGGAAGTTGGGATGTGAAGTCGATGTCAGATGAGGCTGCAATGCGATTCGCAGTAGGTGCCGACAACTGGGTAAATGAGAGAAAAGATGAGATGAAGTTGTGAACCGAACTTGAATGAATGGATACATGGTGCAGATTGAGATGGCTACTTTGGTTGTAATCATGGCGATAAGCTTTGTTGCGGTGGAAATGGAGTCGCAACAATGAAATGAAGCTAGTGGTGTATGAAACCGCAGATGGTGTTGGTTAGGCGAGATTCGAGAGATGTAAATGAGTGAATTGTGGTTTTGGCAATGAACTGAGAGAATTGACAAACATCATGGCTGGCAAAAATCGGATATGCACAAGGATGGTGCATCACACAATCAGTCAATCAATGGCCTCTTGAGTGATTCAGACTCGAGCCACTCCGACTCGTCCGAATAGTAGAGTTCGACTCAAGACTCACTGATTCACCTTGACCCGGTTCTGACTCACTGATTCTTCCTGACCGAGTTGACTCAGTGGACCACGACCGTTCCGACCCGTTGACCGGTGACCGGTTTGACTTTGCCGGATACCTGGGACAGTTTCCGGCGACTATTCCGGCAAGTTCCTACCACAATCCCCCGTTTCCTCCATCCTTTTTGGGCGGAGTTTTTACATGGGTTTTTCCTCACACATAGGCTTGGTGGACCACTTGGAGATGGGTTTTGAGAAGACCTAATATTGGAAGGAGTATCCTTATGGAATGGGAGAAGCATATATATAGAAAACTCTTTCTCTAAACCTAAGATCTCCATTAGGGAGAACTTCTCCTACTTTGTTTTCTAGGGTTTAGAACCATGAAGTCTTTTCTCTTTCTTCTTGTTATGAACTCCATGAACATGAACTAAGTTTTTATTATTGGTTGAAGATGTAGTTGGATTTTGCAACCAAGTTATGATTTTTATGAATTAGTTTTCTCTCAATATTATCGTTTGATTTCTACTACTTATAATAATTGCATGATTGAAGTATTGCAATATGATCAATGTTTGTTTAGTTAAGTCTAGAATTGATTGAACTCACATCCATATCTATAGCTATTTTAGGTTTTTCATCAAGCGATAACCTTGAATACGAGTAGCATGATATGATTCTAGGTTGTAGTGATACATCCTTGTAGTCATATGTAGAAATTGACCTTTGTCCGAATTGTTTGCGCAATGTATTTCAATTGCATTGATTAGCCTATTTCAAAACTTAATGCTCCTAGGAATTGAACTTAATTAGCGCAAGGCGTTAGGTTATTCTTTAGGTAGAATTCACATACGCAGCCCTAATGTGTGTGTGATGAATTAGGAAATTAATAGATTATCTTGCTCTCTTGATTCTCTAGGCTTTTGATGATAGTGAGATTAAATACTTAATTCTATTCATATATTCATAAACTTGTTTACAATTGAAGATGAAACCTTTATCCAATATTTTCACCTCATTGATTTGCGTGTTTATTTATTTGCTTCGCTTTTATTTTATTTTAGTATATAAAAATCAGCAAACCCTCGGTGTTTTATATAGGAAACCATAACATATTGACAACCAAGACCTCTCTGTGGGAACGATCCTTTCTTGCCCTTGCTATATTTATATTTTGAGTAGTAAGAAAGTGTAAATTTATTTTTGACGCTTACGACAGCGGTCAAAAGGAACCAACCGTCCAACTTCATCACACGCGAAGACCTGGAACGACTTCTCCAAAATCGAGGAAAAGGAGACCGAACGGATGTACACCAACATCAGCCACCATACCCTCAAGATGTGAAACTGATTCCTCTTCCAATAGGTTACGCCTCTCCCCGCCTCCCTCTACGACGCATCGGTAATGCTCGTGAACATGTTTCTCGATTCTTGAATCCTTAGGGGAACATGAATACAATCATGTTCTACGCCTAAGAGAATTCTCGAAATCACTTACTGGGAGGGCGTACACCGGGTACAACAACATCGCGCCTAACAAAGATATCCAATTGGAGCGAGATGGTCGGTGCTTTCTACGTAAAGTATTTCTTCGTATCCAACAAATCACCTTTTCGTATCCTAAGAATTCTCCAAATGAATAATGAACATCCCAATGACTTCGTTAAAAGGTTCGAACCCAAGCGCTAGATTGTCACGACCGAACGTCACCGAACGACAATTGGTGGAATTATGCATCAATGGGATGATACCCATATACCGCTCGTTAGATAATCCCAGGCTTTCAAACGTTCTCGAACTCCATGAAGTCGCCAAACGTTCAAAGAACAATCGCACCAAAGCATTTCTAAAAAGAACCGGAGAGTTGTTCAAGTGAAGATTCACGTGAAAGTCGAGGAAGGGTGCCTCACGAATAAGCAACACAAAAATGGTCCTTCGTGAGTGTAGTGGGGGAGAGAAAAAAGAAAGCTCCCGCTTACGGAACAACAAACCAAGCGGGCATCCCCGCACACAAGACTTCGTCTCGGAAAGGAGCGGACAAAACTCCCGCACGAGACACCGAAGATACAGTTTTCCTTTCCCCATGAATGAAGTGATAGAACTCTTGGAAGCGTGGATCCAAGACGATGCCGTCAAGCCGCCTCCTATCGCGCGTCCTCCAACCGAGAAAGACATGGCGGATCCCAACATCTGTTGCTACCACAGATTCATACATCATCCAACCAAATATTGTAACAGGTTGAAACAAATATTCGGGGAAAAGATAGAGACAGGGGAACTCCAGCTTTGGAAACGAAGGTGTTCGTAGAGACCCTCTCCCTATCGTAGAACCGCATGATTTCGGGGATTCCGTTTCGCAAGACTGCATAACTGTGATGGAGCACTTGTGTGAAATGTTGTACTTATCCAAAGGGCAGCGTCAAGACATATTTACTGACCTCAACCACGTTGTGTCGTGCAGCGTTTGTATCCGAAGCGATCCAGAACCCCGCCTTTCCCGGCACGTGAGCAAGGGAGACCGGGGACTCCTAACTTGTCACTCGTTTGAGAGACATTGAGTTCGATAGCGTTGTTGATTGATACGACTTCCGAATTTAACATCATTATCAAGAACTTGAGAGCGGCAAAGATTTCAAAGCGAGAAGCTACTCGTCACCCAACTGTGGTTAAAGATTCAAAAGGAGAACTCGAGAGATGCATATGGATATATCGATCTTGAAGTCAAATTGGGTGATGCCTCGACACAAACAAAGTTCTACATAGTCAAAGATTATCCCAACTACAACATGATCCTAGGGCGCTTTTGGATGCATGACAACAAAGCAATACTAGAAGTCCTGTCCTCTACCAGGTTTCGATACCGAAAGAATCTCCAACACGCCTTCTAGACTCGATGACTATCTCTGTGCCGCACCAAAGAATCTTTCCAATGTGACACAACTTCCTGGGAGAGAGCCTTCCGATACATTGAAAGGTTCTGATCTCAATTAAGTCTCATCGCGCAACCCTCTTTACAACTTACCGCCCCCATTCCGACAAGTCCCGGGGACTGGCTCCAACCAACAAACCAATCTTGGCTAAGAGATGCGAATGGGAGGTCTGGCCCTTTTCAAGCAGTTTATCAGGAGTCTAGAAGCTGTATCGATCAAATACAACAAAACCAAGACCCCGATGTCCACACGCCCAAACCCGTTTGGAATTGGGGACCTAATAACGAAAACAACCGCATTCAAGGTCGGAAGCATTACAACAGAATGGATACCTCACCCGATTCGACCACCGAGAAGGAGGATGAACCATACCGGTAGCAAGATGTCATCCTAGGCGGCCATCGCAAACTCATCAACGCCGACAAGCTAGAAGGCGTAACAATTCACTCACGATGGCTCAAACCCTACCGTACCTAAGACGTTGTGCTATCACTTTCCAAAGATCCTACACACTTTAAAACGCCTCGTGCTACTTCCTCCGTGTTTCCTTTACAATTTCACATCATATTTGTAATTCCTCTAGGGAATGATTGCAATACTTGCATTCATAATTAGGGTTTCAATTTTCGATTCTCGAATTAATTGAAGTGTTATTTCCATCTCGAGAACCTCTTTACCCCTAAAGACACAAAGTCCAAACCTAAATCGACCCACTAGAGCAGGTCGGGAAAGAAACCCTAAACAAAAACATCCTAAAAAGAGTTGAGGGAAAAGATATGCGCGGGGAAGGGAAGAAGCCTTGAGACACTCACACCGGCAAAGTAGGAAGATCTCGCATCGGAACACAGTCCGTAGGTATTCCATTATGGCATTATTTCTTTTATCACAAGGAATTACGTGTGAAGGCGCACCCTTGCGCCCGAGAGGGTTCAATTGCGGTCTTGACAAAGGGTTATAAAAAAAAAAAAAAAAAAAAACCTTTATTCAAACAATCAAGTAGAAGAAAACCTTGAACTCGGCTGCCACTGAGTACAAGGAAGATGTTCAAATATACTGAATATAATTGGAAAGTGGAAAGAGAAGAAAAAAGAGGTTTTAGTCGCCAAGAGGGTCGACATCGCCCGCACCACCGTAAAGTTACGTCAGAGCCATCACCCGTTGATGCTCCTCCTTCTGTTCTACCTCAACTTCGCATCGAGACATCTCCACAAAGAACGCACTCCATCCCAACATCCTCGGCGGGAGCATCAAAGGACACAAGAACATTAGGAGTCGTGTCGATTGCTTTCAAATGATCGGTTCGTTCGTGTCGAATCAAGAATTATCACACCGTCCTGGATTGCATCGCGCTTATCTTCATTCGTAGGTCGTTTATGCTCAACCTCCGCCTCTTCAACCGCGCCGCATATCTCTCTGCCCTTGCGCTTACTGGTGCTTCCAACGCTTCCTCACGCCTCCACCGCTCCTCCATGTCAATCTCAGCTGAAAGAGCACAGATGCGTCCCCTGGCAATACACAGGTGCAGAATAGACATCCCCTGTATAGCACGGCCGACTTCACGAAGTGGAAGATCGATCTTAGCCATTACTTCTTCATGCGCATGGGTTTCAGGCTTGTCAACTTCGAAGCTTCTTTCTGGAGAAGAGACAGAATGATCGTCCACTGCTTCCATGATAAACTACAAAGGAGAAGAGGTTATGAGCACACATAAAAAAAAATAAAAAAATCAACCAATCAATCGATCGGTCAATCAGGAGATCGAAGTGCGGAGCAAGACCGAGATATAGAATAAACGATCTACGTGAGATGATTCTTTATAATCTCGCAAGCCTGGCGTAATCCCAGGAGAAAAGAAGTCTTTACTTACCACCTATAAAGGCTACCAACTCGGGATAGCAATCAACGATGCTTATCGATACATCTCGAGGAAAGATGTGTGTGATGAAAGGAGTACACCCGACCCAAGGAGGGACCAAGCTCGGATATACACAAGGGGAACCAAAGCGACTCACCAGGTTCAAGTCATGCTTCCTTCACAACCTTGATCGGGACCAACTAGGTTCCGGGCAACGCCCGACGATGTCGGCCTATCCTAAATATATATTCACCTTAGCTTGGTCATTTCAATGTACAAATTTGTCACCATCTCATGCCTACCCCACAATAGTGTAACCATTATGTGCTAGGCGGGGGGACTTAATGTTGATGGTGGATTTTCATTTAAGGTTAAAATTGTAAAAAACCCCGAGTAAAATCATGCTACCGACATCTTAAAAGATAAAGCATTAATAAGTGTTGATACTCCTTCACTCTACTAATTCACCTAGAATGGAGCATGTAGCAACAATCCCATATACCTTGTGAATTTATAGCATTATTAATTAATGCGTGAGCAGCCTTGTATTTCATGTACTCATTATCAGTGCGGCATGACGACCGAGTGTTGCTCTCACAGAGCAACACGAACCTCCAAGCATTATAATGAAAGCATGTATGAAATACCCGTGACAAAGTTGCAACTCTCGGTGTGTTATACTAGCCCGATTGAGAATTCTTGGTGTGTTATACTAGCCCGATTGAGCATCCGGAATGTCCGTATCCGTCCCGGATATGATCTCGTTCATCCAACCTCACCAGCGTGATTGGATGGCCCAGATCGATTCCATAACCCCCAAGCAGGTATGGAATATTCAGTGTCGAACCAACGCGGACCCCGCATGGTCGGCCTCCCCAAAATATTGGCATAGCTTGCCAAAATGTCCAAACCAGAGCGTATGGACGGAAAACCCTATATTAGGGTTTGCGGCATATTACATTTGTCGCAAAATGCCTCAACCATCCATCTTCGCGGTATAGATGGAGGGCGTAGATGTAGATTCAAAGGGCCCCGAACATGTCAACACAATCACCGTGGGCCCGC
Source organism: Papaver armeniacum (assembly GCA_023531295.1). NCBI lineage: Eukaryota > Viridiplantae > Streptophyta > Magnoliopsida > Ranunculales > Papaveraceae > Papaver > Papaver armeniacum. The sequence goes on along the minus strand of JAJJWW010005626.1, from coordinate 16,114 downwards.
CTACATACTCCGACTAATCGGTCGGGACCAACCATGGTTGGTCATCCCAATTAAAATGCCCAACAGAGCATGACGCACGCCGTGAAACCCAAAATTAGGGTTTTGAGCATCACGAGTCCATCTTCTCCCGCGCACGAATGGAGGGTCCCAGATTAGCTTAAGCAGTCCGATCATACCAAGATGACCACCGTGGGCCCGTCTATCCCCTCACCTGATCATCCAAGGCATATCATGCCCGGCTATCCCAAAACGCGTCCAAACTTGCGTGGTCACACTTCCCAAATTGCAATCGATCTCGACCACTCAACTTCACCTGGACGATTTGAGTGGCTTAGATCACGTTTTCATGGGACGATCGGTATAGGCGTGAATACCGACCCTACCACCTACACGCTGACGGATTGGGCAAGACCGACCAAGCTTGGTCGTCTTGAAGCGCGCGCCGAAGTTGGCACGATGTGCGGCTTTTGCGCACCCGGTTTTCATTTGCAAAATCGATCTCAACCACCCCTCTTCGTAGGCCAAATCGAGTGGCCTAGATCGCTCCTTTATGGGACAAAGAGGACGGACGTGTACACCGACATGCTCGTCTACACGCATGCCCTGGGCTCGGTCCTTTCCAAAATCCTTCCCATGCTTGGTTTCACCAAGTCAAGAGTGATGCCCGCGCACCTCTTCAAAACCCCGATTCCATCAACGGTCGGCAGATAGTGTCTCAAAGATCATCTCGTCCGTCCAACTTCACTCGCTTGGTTATACAACCACGGTCGGAGTTAATTGGTCGAGAGGCGTCATGGTGATCACCACCCATCACTTTACCACACCATGATGCAAAGACTACACATAAAATACACATGATACTTCACAAGCATCAACTTCCCGAATAACGCAGCTTATTCAATTTAGCATTACATGCTACCTTTTGTGGGTCCCACGATCCACACATTCCGACATCAATCATGTCACAAACGGGGGATACATACTGGGGTATTGGTCTGCGCAACAGTTTACGATGCGGCGTGCAACGCGCCATCACAAGAACGTGTTAGGAAGTCATGGACGGTTAGAGATGACGGGAGAAGTGGGCAAGACCGGGTCGTGTAACACCAACACACAACTCCACTACTCCATCACTCCACTTCCTCCACTTCCCACGAGAGACGTGAATAAGGCTCAAATGACTTGTATAAATAGGTTCTCCTCCCTATTTTCCAAACGGAGAAAAAACAACACAAGTCCGCACGAGACGAAAACCAAGTGTTAATACAAAACATATTCAAACACCCAGATCCCGCTTGCATCAATCGTAAGCCTGCTCACCTTCTTTACAAGTCATAAGCAAGCCAACACCTTCACAATTTCAACACCTTCTTCGCTTCCCTCCCTAAGATCAACCCCATCTCCTTCACTTTGTGACCGAAACAAGTCCGGAACGGCCATTTCTTGGTTTAGGACGGACTTGCACATTGATTCCGAATCTACAAGCACTCACCGCCGGGTGCATTTGTTTAGGGTTTAGATTCATTCCTCATCCACACACCCCAAATTACCAAATCCGGCAGGAATAGTTTTCACCCATAAACACCAGCAGAAATAGTTTTCACCCACAAACAATTGGCGACCACAGTGGGAGATTAATCTCTCGGTTGAAAAATTAGATTCTCAATTTTGGGATAGATCTTAGGTCCAATTCCGTCATTAACCTATTCATTTTTCAATCTCATCTTTCATCTCATGATGTATCCTCCGCTAGATTCTTCGGGAGCCATAGATAATTCAGACATCATGGGAAGTATGGCTAGGAGGAGGATGTTCTTGCAAATCAGGCGGGTATTGCTAGAAGACAGAGCGAGACGTTCCGTCTTTTAAACGATATAATAGTTCAATAACATGAAAGCTCGGCGGGCGTTTACTCAAAGAACACCGCAAATGCCGGTGTGAAAAATGTTGAATCTTTATCTGGAAACCATGTATTTGTCAGCGGAGATGCAGAAAGAGCGCGTAGCCGCAGGGGACTGAAGAGAGATGAACAACATGATCCACATGGCAACAGAGACTCAAGACAATTCCACAAAGAAAGAGACTTATCGGAGATGCCACACGTATACCAGATAAAGAAAAGGATCCTGCGGCCTACAAAGCCTTGCTGGAAGATTTATATCTCAAAACCCGGGCCGAAGTTCAGAAGGTTGTCCAATCCGCAGCGACTTTTCAGCTAAGTGAAGAAATACTCGAGGAGGGAGTAATCAATCAAGGAGCACGCGAATACGGGGGCTGGGAGCGTTCAACTCATTCATCCAACAGTGATGTTATCTCCCATACGATGCCTTCTGCGTGGCAAAGCCGCCCGGCTAAGCGGACCGCGAGTATGATAAAACACGCTGGTTTTCCAACTCCATCTCCGAAGCGTGCTTCACATCAAAGCCAAAGAGAGATGTCACGACGTCCGCTAACGCAAGAAAATCTAGACTCAAGATATCCGCATTTCCCGTTCCCAATGAAGAAGGTCTTGGAGTTGTTGGAAGCATGGGTACGAGACGGAGAGGTACAACTGCCTCTTGTATGGCGTCAACTGACTGATCAAGAGATGATAGATCAAAGATATTGTCATTATCACCGATTCCTTCACCACCCTACCATTGAATGCAACGCCTTGAAGCGCATTGTTCAGGAGAAGCTTAATTCAGAAGAGTTGCTATCTCTCTCCGAAAATTAGCATACAGTTTTTCTTGAAGAGGGTACTCGGGAAAATTCAGTTTCATGCAAACGAAATTTCAAAAAGCAAGTAAGTTCTATCAAGCAATTTTTACGGGAAAGATAGTTCTAGAATTTACTGGGGACTTGGAATCTCACATTGAGAAATGCAATGGTGCCAATCAGGCACCATGTTTGTTTCCCTTCCATGTTTTCTTTTTCACGCGATATTTGCAATTTCATATGACATGTGCAATGTCGTTGTAATAGACACATTATTCATAACCAACATTATTCATAACCAACATTATTCATAACCAGAATGCAAATTATATTTAGAATAATCTCTTTCAGAAAAAATAATTCGCAAAAACTATCTCAGAATAAACCAATTCAAAATTCAATCACCTATTAGTTCAAGGCCTAAAATCAAGTTGTGAAAGGAAACCCTCACATCACTCAAAACGCATAAAAGAGGAAAAGCATGAGTAGGCGCGTAAATCATTCAAGGAAAGTCCTTCAACAAGAACCGTCCTTCGAGCAAGGGAAGCTTTCATTTTCTGGAGCGCGGCCTGCTTCAGCTTCAACTCTTTAGACAACCTTTCAATCGTTTCTTCCCCGGCGAACAATGCGATGCAGAAGGAACTTCGTCTTATAAGCTTCAAACTACCGGATTTCGAAAAACCCTTTGAAGAACCAAGAAGCGTTGAACTCGTATTGCTTGAACACGTCCCGATGGAACTCCCGCTTGGAAATCATCTCTTGATGGCGGAGCGCCGTTATTGCACACATGCCATGGATGGTGGATAAAGCTTCTTCAACACGTTTGGCTAATGGGAAGCGGCTCTTAAGTATCCTGGTAGTAGCAATGTGACCGTGCTTCTTCCATATTTTGGTATATAACTCCTCGTATTGGGCCGGCACACTGAATCCCCCAACTAGCACATGACTTGTATAAAGAGTATCGAAAGGAAGGATGAAGATAGCTCCAGGAACAACGGGCTGTATCACCAACACTTCGTCGATCCACGAAGCCTTGTCAGAGGAAGTCGTCGTGATTGCTTTATCAGTTGGAGCTTATTCAGTTGCGGGAGATTCCTTAGAATGAGCTACCTCAACAATCGCGGATGTTGTCTCTCCTGCGTTCCTCATGATGTTCGTTTCACTCTGAAGGCTGATTTCTGCCACGGCCTCATCTACAGGCTCGCTGAGGATACCGCTCTAGGAGGCACTTCTTTCAATCGAGCTTGCGCCATCTTTGTCATTATCTTGAAGTGGATCAGTATCGCTAGACTTCTCGTTGTGTGGATCAGTATCGCCAGACTTCTCGTTATGAGTACGTGCCAATCTTGTGAAAACGTTTTCTTTCGGGATTCCCTGATTTCAAACAAGAATTACCTTTAGTAGAGATTACTCCAGATGAGCGAAATTAAAAGATAAACGGAAAGGATTTAAAATACCTCGCATATTAGAGGAATTGAAAGCCACGGGACCGCATGCTTGCTTCTTGGCACTGGGACTCGAGTCAAATGTATCAGCCCTGGTTCGTTTACCTAGAAGCGGCTTCAATCGTTTGAATTGCTTCAAAGTGTCGGGAGATGGCTCACCACGGGAAACTGTCGCGACCTCTTCAGAAAACGATTGGAAAACCAACAGTTGCTTCCTCCAAAAATCCTTGTACTTGGGAGTTGCCACTGGCGTTCTGTCGATAGTCAAGAAGGGAAGACTCTGCTCAGGTGTAAAAATGTCAGCATTGAGAAGAAACGGGACGAGATTCTTCGAGAGCGCCCGGCGAATGGAACACCGGTCAAATCCTATTTTGCACTGGTCAAATCCTCCATCAAAAAGAGGGGATGTATCCTGGTATACAACTTCGCAGAAAATGGCTTCTCTCTAGGACTCATGGCTTTCCCCTCGGAAGGGACTCGATCAAAAGAGAGGGAACCACGGAATGATGGACCGGTATACGGAAATCTATGGCGCAGACATTCCCGGATACCCACCAAGGAAGCATTTCATGGCTTTTCCCTCGTACTCACCCACATTCGGATGGCATCGGATAACACGACATTGAAGATTTCCAAGATTCATCAACACTACTAGATAGTCATTTTCCCCACCTACATATAACCACGGACACCATCGAGAAATGAAAGATTAAGCCTGGGGCATCTTTTTTAATATGAAGAGTTGCGTACGCCATAACTCAAGGATCCGCGCACGGTCAATTATCTTTGATACCCATTGCCAACATGCGCCTATCCATCCTTCATAAGCATTTCGCAAATCTTAAAGTCGATGGGAGAAGCGTTGCTTTAACGTAGATAGAATCTCATCACGTACGCTAGAAGATGATGGAGCAGCCTCTTCATTTTCCGAGCCTGGTAAAGATTATTTTATGGCCAGGGTGTTTCCTAATGTTTGGAAAAGGCACAGTGAACAGATCATCATCTATATTCGGCATGTCTTTGGAGTTGTCAACACCTCCCGATTTGGCAGCAGCATTATCTCCAGGTGACATCTTAGCAGCATCATCTTGATTCATTTTTCAAACAACTACAATGAAGCGATGTGGGAAAAGAGTCAGTACTTCGTATGGAGAAATCACGCAATATGGGTGCATATATGTGAAAAAGAAAAGGTCTCTCTTTCGTAGAGCATGTGACCACGACCAGTGAAGCATGCTTCTCCGACCATGGAACACCATGCACGGCCCCTCGTTTGATCGAAGTAGCCGCAGTAGCCCAACGAACGAAGCAGGCATAGCAGCCCGTTGATCAAGCACAGCTTCATGATCGAACGAAGCAGGCATAGCAAGCTCGACCGAAGCAGGCACAAGGTCGACGTTCGGCCGAAGCAGGCACAACAGGACATGCATGGTGGGGCCCACATCTTCGCAGCACGGTTTGCTATGAGCGAAGGAACGGACGAGTCACGGGATCATGTATACGAAGTCTAAGCCAGGGGTTTTATCAATTATAACCTAAGGCTAGGCTTTGCATGCAACAAAAAAAAAAGGAGCAAAAACAAAGATATTCGTAGGATTCATGGCTTGTTTTACTAAACAATCCTAGCAATATCGGCGGTTTGCTATCAATTTCATTGGTGGAATCAGTCATGATATGTCTTGCAAAGAAGTTTTAACTACAATGGGATGGTTTTCTCAAAACAAAGAGGTTTACCTAAGAATTAAGGTTTGTACCGAAAAGAAAAAAAAAGGGAAACGATTGAGCGCTTACCTTGCTGACGGACAGACGGCGGCGGCAATTTCCGGCGGCGTCATGGCGGCATGATCGGCGGCGCTGAGAGCTGCAGATGGGAGCTGACCGAAACAAAAAAAAAATTAATATATGAGAAAAGAAAAAGGGTCGGTCCCCTTTTATACATGAATACTTGAAGAATCCTGGTAGAAGAAGGATTCCTTTCCTAGCTCGAATACCCAAGGTAGGAAACCGGTCCCACCAAAGCTCGTGGTCATGTACGGGCGTACATGGATGATTGCCAACGCGGTCGATCAAAACTCCTCCGGGTAAGCTTCCTTTATCCTGTCTTCTTACATTGTATATGTCACCATCTAATGCCTACCCCACAATAGTGCAACCAATATGTGCTAGGCAGGGGACTTAATATTGATGGTGGATTTTGGTTCAAAGGCTAAAATTGTAAAGCCAAATTTAATGCGCTGACATCTTGCAGAGGATAAAGCTATTTGATAAGTGATGAATACTTCTTCACTTTATTAATTCACCTAGAATGGAGCATGTGGCAACAATCCCAAATATTCTGTGAATTAAATACACAAATATCACCTAGAATGGAGAATGTAGCAACAATCCCAAATATTCTATGAATTTTTAGCATTATTTATAATGCATGATTTGCCTAGTATATCCTGTGATGTTCCCCCAGAACTCTCATTATTGGTGCGGCATGAAGACTAAGCGTTGCTCTTAGCAAAGTAACACGAATCTCCAAGTGTCAATGGTAAGGCATGCACGAAATACCCGTATAGGCTACATCTCTCGGTGTGTTATATTATCCCAATTGAGCATATTTAATTTCCTAAGGGAAATCTAGACTGTCCATATCAGTCTCAGAAACAATCACGGCCACGCAGGTTGACCGCATGATTTAACCAACCTAGACGAACCCTAGCAAGAGCAGACTATCACCGTGATGACCACTGGCGGGCCTATTTATTCCCTATCCGGTTGAACGTTACACTTTACTTCCTAGCATGCCAAAACGCCAGCCCCAAAATAGGGTGGCCACGTCAGCTGAAGCTCGAATGAGCAAGACCGCTAAACGACCTCAAAATAATCGTGATCGTCCAAATTCACTAGCCTGATTGGACGGTTTAGATCGCACCATGAAAGATGAAGGAGGCGCTAGCACACACATTATCGGGCCCACTGTATCCCTACCTGATCGGTTTGCTCACGGCGTGGTCACGCAGCCACGATCGCATGCCCGAAACATGGCTGGTGTGATGCTTCGCGAGGGTCACGAAAGTTCCACTTGTGTCTTAAAACAATCACAACTATCCAACTTCGCCAGCATGTTTGGATGGCTTAGATTGTGCCTAAGACCATTAGAGAAGTGCACACGCGTTCACCGTCGGCCCAACGTGGGCCCCACACGATCGATTCCTCCAAAAGAGGAGCATAACTTGCCAAACCGTTAGGCCAAAATCGTGTGTACGTGCTTTGTTTCAAAACCTTAATTAGGGTTTGCGGCGCTGCATAACTATCGCGGCTCGATCACGACCATCCATCTTCTGCTTGGATGGAGGGTGTAGATATAGAATTAAAAGGTCCCAAGCATGTCAACATGATCACCGTGGGCCCACCTTTGCGTGGAGTTGGTCGGCTAGGCGGACTAGGACTCGATGACCTCGAAACGCACGCCCAAAAGTTGCGTGCCGAGTGGCCTTCCAAATCCTTTGCGGCAATGGATTTACGCCACAAATCGATCACGACCACTCACCTTTGTTGATCAAATTGAATGGCCTAGATCGCACCTTCATAAGACAAATAGGTATGGGCATATACACCGGCAGGCCGTTTACACGTATGCCTGGTCGACCCCACCAAAACTTGCGCCCAAGCTCGGATTCGGTCAAGCATAGGAGTGATGCTCGCACACCTCCTAAAACCCTAAAAATCCATCGGTCGCGGATGAGGGTCTTAAACCATCTCGTCTGTCAACTTCGCTAGCTTGGTCGGACAACATATGTTGAAAGCTAGACGACCAGTGAGGCATCCCGATGATCACCATCTGCCACTCTTCCACAGGGAGTGATCGGCCAGGTGATAGCTCGCCTATGCAGCCTCCAAACGATCACTCGAAGATGGTTGAACGTGATACTATTTTAAGACGCTTGGTCCGTAACTTATTCGGTCAGGCTTTAAAATATCGATGCTTCATACATGATGATTGTCTGCGATGCATTACATGTATTGAGCATACACGATATTTCATAAATATCAAATCCTTAGTTATTTTAGCATCACAAGCTACTTCCTACAAGGTCCCACGATCCACTCATTCGAGACATCAAACATGTCACAAACTGGGGGATACTTACTGGGGTATTGGTCTGGCGGTTTACAGCGTGCAACGCGCTATTACGAGAAAGTGTCAGGAAAAGGTGGACGCTTAGCAGTGATGAGGGAAGTGGGCAAAGGTGTGATCATGTGACAATCACCACTCCTACACGACCCCACTACTCCATCACTTAACCTCCTCCACTTCCTACGAGATGAGGGTTTTGCGCTCAATGACTTGTATAAATAGGTCCTTCACCTATTTCCAAACGACACGGACAAGCACAGAAAACCAAGTGTTGTCATTCGTATCCAGAAAACACCAAAACTGATAGCTTACATCATTTCTAGCCGTCCTCCTCTTCCGATACAAGTCATAAACAGCCAACACCTTCACAATCTCAAAACCTTCTTCGATTCCCTCCCTAAGATCAACCCCATCTCCTTCACTTTGTGACCGAAGCAAGTCTGGAACGGCCATTTCTTGGTTTAGGCCAGAATTATATAGATTGATCTCTCTAATCAAAAAGCACTCCCGTGCAGTGCATTTGTTTAGGGTTTAGATTCATTTCTCATCACACACCCAAAATTATAGAAACCATCAGAAATAGTTTTCACCCATAAACACATATATATGTGGGAACCGATCCTAGTACCTAGTCAACCGAATTTTTGGAAAGCTAGTGTGACTAAATCTAGTACTCACATGGAGGTAGAACCGAAACTTGTTTTGGTAGAACCGTGAAACCCATGATTGGTAATTGAGTGTTCTTGATCAATCACATAGTTCTTGGAAGTCAAATGAACCAATTCTAAACTTGCTTGGAATTGTGGCAAATCGATTCCAAGATAGTAAATATGAAAGATGATTTACTAAGTTAAGATGTCGATATACTTTGAACATGTGCAAGAACGCTTATCTTTTATTGTTGATATTCCTTAATACCTAAAGGAAAAAAATCCTGATCGAAAAATAAGTTGAGAATCTTTTAATTAAGGTTTTTAATTTTATTTTTGGAAAATGAAAATTAGTAATGTGCATTTACTAGTTGGAGATTTTCTAAGAGATTTTCGGTCAATGTTTGGACAAAGCATTTCCAGGAATTATGGAAACCGAATTTGGAAATATATTGCATATCTTGAGAATATTTTCGGTTTTGGAAATTCCTTGGTGTCCAAACTTCCTTGGTCTATAAATATCAAAGTTTGCATTTCTAGCAAACTAATCCTCGAGCAATAAAACTACCTAGTTGTGTTGTTACCGGTAGAGCGCCTATTCGGAAAGGAAAGTAACCTAATTAGGCGAAATCTCTTACGGCCGCTCGGTTTAAAGACTTCTTTGGGATTGAGAAGCTCTATTAGTACCGTTGGTGGGAAACTAGATAATTAGGGTTTATTATTAGTTTTCGATTGATTTGATTGACTAACGGTTGTTGAACTTTGATTGCACCTAGTTAGTTTATGCTTGAGAATCTTCTCTTCTGATATAAGATTCACTCAAACTAGATCGAAGTTTCGACGGGGATCTTTAGACACTTGTAGATCTAAAGACGTCTTGTGATAATCCATTGTTAACAAACTTCGCTCGCGCGTGATTGATCACAAGAGATTCAAGTTGATTGTGTGCAGGTGTTTATTGAAGATCTAAGAAGATTTGAAGACGAAGAAGATTTCTTATTTGGGTTCATAATCTTTGGTGTGCACAATACTTGTTTCGGTTAAAGAGGATCCAGCTATAATTGGTTTATCCTTGTGGTAGATTGGATTGATTAGTTGAGTAGATCGGCATCAATACAATTCTTTGTGATTAAAAGTATTGATTACAAAATCTATACAATTACTTTGGTAGTTGTTATTAGATAGATCTAAGGACCTGACAAAGGAGTTTATTGAGATAAACGGAAGAGCCTTTTGTCGAACTGACATCACTTGGTTGAAAAGAGTTGATACCAAACAGATTTGTTGTTCTTTTACTGTTTGGAATACGAACCAAAGGAATTGTTCCAAGTACGTGACTTATTACAAGTTGGAGGCGTGGGAATACATACGGAAATAGGTGAACTATAGGTTTAGTTGCTTGGTCTCAACTATACGAAGTTGGTTTGATTTTGTATAGAGGCGTAATCCTGAGAGTATTCAATTCTGGACAAGGTCCCGGGGTTTTTCTGCATTTGCGGTTTCCTCGTTAACAAAATTTTGTTGTGTCATTTACTTTTATTTTCCACAATTATAATTGTTTTTATTATAATTTAAAATAAATCACACAAACGTTAATTCATATTTACTTGATAGTAATCCTATTGAGTTTGGTTAAGTCTGAACCATTTATCAAGTAAACATACTTAGTTGTTGTATTGTCTCGATCTTGTATCCATAGTCAATCACACAAGTTATCTTGTTGTCGTATTGTCTCGATCTCGTATCCATAGACGATCACACGAAGTGTGAACCGATTTGTTGTATTGTCTCGACTCAGTCCATAGACAATCACTTTAGGAGAAAGGACTTATAGGTGGAAAAGTTTTAGATTGAGGTATATTTGGGTACCCTCGTATTTTCAAGTTACACCTTGAGTGCGCTACTACTTTGTGGCTTGGACGAATAGAATCTGATATTCGAGCGCTTCGGTATCCAGTGACCAAAGGACTTTAGGGGATAGCACTACGCTAGTTGTTATTCCACGGTTGATAATAATCTATGATTAATGATGAATTGATGAATATATTAACTCACTGCTCTTCGTGGGAACAAACTTGACTTTCATTATATTACTTGTTAATTGAGTGAAATTAACATCACTAATTTGTTGCAGCCACGACACGCATCAAATTTTGGCGCCGCTGCCGGGGAGCAATCGCTAATTGATTTGTTATTTGTTTAGCTTGTTTATATTTTTGTTTTTAGATTTTTGTTTTATTTTCTCTTTTGCTCTTATGAGTCGTCATGTTTCCTTTTGGAAATAACATGTACGTAACACAAGATCAATCACATTTAGTGGTAATTAATATGATTTTCAATCTCAAAGTTACGACAACTACCAACCATCCTATGGATATAATCAAAACCAATCTTTTGGCTATGATCAATATCCCACGGAACCTTATTGATATTCTCATACATGTCAACAACCTTATGACGGGCATGTAAGTGAACAATCACGAGGATGGAAGGATAGTTATGTTTCCGATCAATTGTTTTCTAGTAATGTGCAGATGACAGAGAGTTTGGAACTAAAAAGTTATGATATTAAATCCAGACATACTCCTCTTTATCGTGTTTTTCCTTCACTCTTTCCAAAATAGGAGATTGTGCATAACGGTGGAAAGCGTGTTAACATCAGAAAACTATATGCGCGATACAACCAACTGGAAGAAGCCGGTTCATCACAAGAAACTCTTGACGAAATTAACAAGGACATAGACATGGAATTCGAACGTCGTTGGGATGTTGACGATTTTGAGGTTGATAATGATTTTGATGAAGATGAACAACCTCTTGAAAGTCCTTGCTACAATGGTACGATTATTCAAAATTCGGATCATAATAAAGATCCTTCGCCTATTTAAAAGGAGTAGATTGGGTATGACATATCTATTATTATAATTGGTGTAACGTACTCAAACGAAGAAATTAGGATGTGCACCGATGAACTAAACTTTTTAGGAGATGATTCTGATTCCGATGACGAGGTTGTTGAAGAAATAGAGATTGAGAATGAAACCAATTTTATTGAAGTTGTGGAAGACCCAATTGAGCTAGCCAAGGATTATAATGATGTTGAGATTTCGGTCAAAGCAGAAACTGACGAAGAATGGCTAAATAGTTTGATAGAGGACCACGATACAAACGAGGTAAATAATTCATTGCAATTCTTTAAGAATGATGAGGATCCCGTAATACAAGAGATTGTGGAAGGTTTGTCTAATCCTTTGCATATTTCTAAATCTTTTGATCCACATCACTTAGGATTGGAGTTGTGTGCTTCTAAAGTTTTAACGGATTATTTTTCTTCTAAATATCCACCACTTGATGTGTTTGATTTTAGCAATGTGCGGGTTCACCAAGAGGAACCTTTTGAAGTTCTCATTTGTTATGTTCTCTATCCACTTCCAAGTGTAAAAAGGACTAAGTGTGGGGGAAACTTCCAAGCAATAAAAATTTCATTATTTATATCTTATGATAATGTGTTTCTGAACTTGTTACTAGAATTGCAGATTGTTTTCTGGGTAGATTACCAGATTTTCAGATTGTTGGTATATGGACGATAACAAAAGAGTCAGGCTGATGACTTTAAACCAAGCGCTAAATGGGAGGAAACCCATAGGTTTTGTATCTTAAACCCTTTTATTTTTTGTTTTTATTGTTTTCATATCATATTTGCATCCCCATGTTTAAATTCATTGAGTCCGGAATTTATTTTAGAAGAAAATTATGACGAATACCTTTTCATCAGAAAAATTCAGACTGCACATAGTTCAGTCCAGAGACCATAACTGTCAGACCGTTTATCTAAACAATGTCCCCTGTTGACACTTTGTAGAAAAGACGTAGATGAACAACTTTTGTGAAATGGTGTTTTTCCAAATTCCTTACCAATTTGTACAGTTTTTGCGTTTTATCTGCTGTTACGTCAGAATTCAGAATTTTCAGTTTTACACATTGAGGACAACGTGGAGTTTAAGTGTGGGGGGGTCTTTTTCATATAGAGTTTTTAGCCTTTTTGAGTCAAAATTATCAAATTTTTTGTATATATTTGAATAAAACTTCCAACTTGTAGAGATTTTAGAGTCACTAGCATACTTCTAGGTATGTTTACATAGAGATTTCTGACCGACATAACTGAACTTGGAAGTGTTAGGGAACTACGTTTGGATTTCTTGCTTGCTAGAGTGTTAAATATTGGATTTAATCGTGACGGTGATGCAAATGAGGAGCAGGTAGAAATGCATTATTAGAGTTGTTGATCAATCATTAGTGGACACTACCTATTTTCATATGAACGGAGGCACCAGACAAAATTTTCTTTGTAGCTGACTAAAGAGCTTTCTTTTGAGTATGTGTCACCGTACGTTAATTCCGGGTAGAATGGTGATCTACCCAACCTCCCACCAATAGAAGTACTATTTTTTTATCTCTTGAGTGCTAATTTTGTCAATCATGAGGGTGACGTCTATAGATGAAAACCACCTTCTTGTAGTTTGATTTGCAGTTAGCACCATTCTCTCTCTCTCGCCAACAACAGGTCCATAGAAACACCATCATCATCAACAAGAGGAGCATCACAAATTCGAAGGAACGTTGAAGACGTTTGAGGTTTACACGCAACAATACAAGGACGAGCAAATTTCATATCCAAGTAAAGCAACATACAATGAGCAGATTTTATATATACATGTTGAAGACTTACATATAAGGAGCGGAATTCTATTTCTAAGTGTGAAGACTTATTTACAAGAGCGAAGAAAATCAAAAGATGAGAGTTATTGAAGTTTATGATACAAAGACAATACAAGTTGTGAAGATCAAAGTGGTAAAGTACTTCTTTCATGGCCATGTTATTTTAATTTCGTTATTATTTTTGTAGTTGCAATCTTTTTGTTTAAAAAGAAAAAGAAAGAAAAAATACAAAAGAAAAAAAAAAATTAGAAAAAGAAAAACAGCTATGTGTAATTTCTTTTCTCCTTTTTCAATTTTATCCCCTGCGGCTCTCCTTTCATCAAAAGAAAAAAGAAAAAAAAAATACAAAAAGATATGCATTTAAGTTGTTATTTTTTTCAATACGGTCACAAGGAAGAAAAATTTATAAGGAAGTTTAAAGCAACAAGGAAATTGAAGAGAAAGAGTTAAAAATTGTCAGAGTTCTACAAAGTTCAAGAGTTTATCATCAGCAGTTGAAGACCGAAGACGAAGACCAAGAATATGAAGAAGACGAGCCGATCGAAACGTTTCTATTGATGCCGGAGAGTGGTGTTATCATCATTGCAATCGGATGTGAAGGTGGTAAGTACTCTCATCCTCGATAATAGTGGTTGATTTCCTTTCTTAGAGATCATCGAAAAAGTCTTTTATTTTCCACGATTTTGTGGAAAATCCATAAATTATTTCGAAGGCTTCCTTCCCACCATTCAACGTGTGTATGATTTCTCTCTTCATTCCTACCCGCACACATGTGAGACCCATAAAAAAGTCGCTTTTTGAGTGCAATTATCATAAAATCCTTTTAAGTGAGGCAGAAGTCGAGGCGAAATGCTTATTGATCGCTCTCAAACACGCGTTCTCTCATTATGGTGTGGTTATTTCTCACTCAACATTTAAGAATGAGAATATGTTCTTTGGTATTTCTAACTTCTTATTACTAGCATGCAGAAACTCCATGTCCTCATAGCTCTTTGGATGCTTGGGATGTTGGAACGCTTTGAAGTTGGAGTAGGTTTTGTGGGTATACCTCTTGTAAGCCCTCACGAGACTATAACTCGTCCACTAGGGACACCTAGGGGTTTAAAGGCCTGTTGCACATGCTAAGTGCAACAATATCCTCAACGACATGGAGTTGTTGTATTTTAGATAGTTTGCTCGAGGACTAGCAAAAACCAAGTGTGGGGAAATTGTTAAGTGCATATATTGCATATATTTAGTGTCGAATACATGCTAGTAATTGCTATATATTCTTGCGAATTATTGTATATTACTCTTGTTTTGTCTTATTTATGTTTTGCTAGGTGAATCGTCCAAAAGAAGTGAATTTGCACGTAATTGTGCAATAAAAGAAGTTAGCTACAAGTGGAGAAGGGCCAATGACCAAGTAGAACTCATTCGAATCCAAGAGTCCTTGATATCAACTCAAAGAGGACGAAAATACGAAGCCAACGGCGAAAGAATGGAGTCAATCCAACGTCGTATGAAGAATCTAGAAGCATTGGAAGCGAGCCGAAATTGTCGGAAAAGTAGAGAACCTCTGAGAAATTCTAAAGGCACCCCGGAAGAATTACACAGGCTGTCATCTCCATATTTTTTATTCCAAGACTCACGACCGCTTTTCTCCGGTTCAATCTAAGTGATGCCGTTATAATGGGTTGGTGGTTAATCGAACATCAAGGAAGAATGGGTGTTTTGCCGTCGACGAAAGCAACGATGGAGAGAGTGTCGATGGTTTGCTTGTCACACCTGGCTTGAGAACGATCAATAACAAGGATTGATGACAAAAGATTGATGGTGATGAGCAAATTCGATGATGGAGATCCGGAGCTTGGCATTGGCATGAAGCTATATTGAGAATCTAATGTAAAAATGACGACGTTGTGGTACAACTCGAGATTTAGAAGATCGGACTGCCGTCGTTATTGGAGATGTCAGGGGAGTATACGGACTGAAGAATGGAGTTAGTTTTGCCGAGTAAACTGGAGGCTGAAAAGGATTAGGAAATATGGCTGTGTTAGGAGTCTCATCTCATCTCATCTGAATGGAGTTAGTTTTGCCGAGTAAACGAGAGTAACAAATCCTGGGAGTTAACTTGATCGATAAGGGAAGGAGTAGTTTGATGTGAGTTGTTCGAGTTAGAAAAGGAAACAGAGAATGGCCAGAATGATGTTAGTGGAGTTGAAGCTCCGAGAGGAAACTCGAGATGAAAATGTGGAATGAGTTTGTTCTCGGTGATTAGTGGAGATGGGTTAGAAGTCAGTAAGTATGATAAAACAGAGAGGGGAGCTTGGCAGAGTTGGGAAGAGTTGGTCAGTACAACGAGATTATCTCGTTTAGGAACTTTCAGAGAGTTTTCTATGGTGATAATACTTAACCGTAGGTAAAGACAGAGCTGTTGGTAGGTCGGTCAACGTCTAGATTAGGAAATCTAGTTGGTTAAGAAAACCAAGTACTTG
>JAJJWW010005625.1:0-41983 GCA_023531295.1 Papaver armeniacum | reverse complement strand
TGCTTTGTTTTAAACAAGCTTAGCTTGAATCTTAAATCGGGTTTCTTAACGGTGAATATTGATTGCTTTGTTTAAACTATCAAGCCACAGTTGAAAGACTATATAAGGAGAACTCTATGGCCCAACCTAATCCCACTTTCTGTGTGATACTATTCACGACTGAAAGTGGAGTTACTTACTTTAACACAAGTTTTCCTACAAACCATTATAGGTTAACGCTTAAAGACTTCATTAGGATTTGTAAGCTGAATGACTATTTTCTGTGGTTTAGGTGTTACGTCTTACTTTTTCTATCATTGAGTACTATATTCTCTAAGATTTTAACAAGATTTATCTCAGGAAGATATAAAAAGTAATCACAAAGCTCTTCGTCTCGTTCTTTGACGATTCCATATTAAACCTACTTTATATGAATTTATGTTATTGTTTCTGAGGTACATTATTGGGAATATAAGGCAGGGATTATCATTTGATTCACCAGCTCACCTTGATTATCAAAAGAGGCAGACAAAACTTCGTAGGTATAC
Organism: Papaver armeniacum; assembly: GCA_023531295.1. Lineage (NCBI taxonomy): Eukaryota > Viridiplantae > Streptophyta > Magnoliopsida > Ranunculales > Papaveraceae > Papaver > Papaver armeniacum. Next base: position 41,456 of record JAJJWW010005625.1, on the reverse strand, counting down.
ATACAGGAGAAAAAATTTATCTGTCGAGAATAGACTTTTTAGGAGGCAGTTTGTTTATAAATTCTTGACTTTGAGTGTGTAACTCTTAATTGTGGGCGTGACATCAACTAAGGGAATCAAATGTGATGAAGTCCTGTGAGATTCATAGGCGTAAAGGCAACGATTGTACTTTAATCGGTGTGAGACTTGGTTGGGCTCATTCTGACATTCGATCCAAAGTTAACTTGTAGTAGGCTAGTGCTCGGTGGCGGCTTAATACGATATGGTGTTTAAATGCGGACTAGGTCCCGAGGGTTTTTTTCTACATTTTGCGGTTTTCTCGTTAACAAAACTTCGGTGTCAAGTGTTATTTCTTTTCGCATTATATTTGTTTATATAATTGAAATATCATAGGTTGTCACGTAGTTCAATCAATTGGTAAATCAACCTTAGGTTGTTGATAGAAAATGATTGACGAACTTGTTGGTGCTTTAATCGAATTGATTATTCTCATACCAATCGATTCACGGTTTCATTCATCTTTGATTTCTTGATTGATTTGAGAAAGAGATATAACTCTTGGATATATTTTTCCTTGATTGGTATGGTGTCTAGTTAATTCTCTTGGAATCATATTAGAGTTAGTCCATATGGATTAGGAACGAAAAAATTGGGTGTGGTTTATTAGACCGCTTTTCAATTAGTATCAGCAGAGCAAACACACACAGAGACCTCAATCGGCTATGGAAAGTGGTATCTCAAACAACGCATCACCGGTTCAAAAATGTTGACTTGGTTCAAACTTTTTGTTTCTCACATAAATCTCTCACGTCCTCTCCATTTGTAAAACTATGTACAACCCAGGGAAACACGCCTAGATGAATAGTTGAATAATCTTTCGAGATGGAAGTGATTCGAGATGATGGACACGATGTTGATGAGGAAGTCTCACAATGACATTAAGATTTTTGACCATCTCATAAAGAAAAATACGTCAACATCTTGCTTGGTGAGTTTATAACTCCTCTTTTCTAGAAAACAAGAAAAATGAGAAAACTCTTTAAGGGTTATGATTGTGGGTATAATCTCTTGCAATCTCCTCTTAAAGTTAAACGAAGAAGATGCGCGTTCAAAGAATTCCAAAAATATTGTCGAAATATCTTTGTGTTGAATGAAGAACTTGCGAATCCGAAGAAAGATGTAGCTCTCAACAAAATTATTTTAATGACAGAGAAAACGTCTTTCTCTCACGAAAAATAATTGGAGGTGACCTTTGACTCGGGACAAGGTCAAAGCTGCTGAAGAAAACTTGAAAAGGTTTAACCTTAACTCTACAAAATTATCCACTATGCTCAAGCGTGTAAAAAACATCGTGGATACACGAGTTTGGGCTATGAAGGAATAGACTCTCCAAGTAGTAGTAAGATTGATTTTGTTTGTACTAATAGCAATCTCAGTGGAAAAATTTCACCTGATAGCAAAAGTGAAAATTACCTTCGAAATGAAGTTCTTTAAGGTTTTCAACCTCCTAAGACATTCATATGAGAACTATTAATAACATTCCATTCGAGATGTTACTTATTGAAAACAAGGACACCTTGAAAGGAGATGTCGTTTTCGTTTTAGAATAAAAAACTTCATAACATTCTTATTACTGGATGTCTAAGGAAGTAATCAAACTGTTTCTCCATATTACGATTTTAATTGTCCCATCTTGAGACAAAAGTGTTTGCGATGAGCCAAGTCTTGCTGTAAAAGACAACAAAAGCCTTTTTACAATTGTAAAATGAATAGTGTTATAAGGACAAATGACTTTGTTGGTCCAATGAGTAAGAAAAAATTCATGAAACTCTTCTTCCGTGACTGAAGGAAGTTTTGGATCAAAAGTGTCAACCGTTCCTAAGTATATTCATATCAATAATTGTGTTTGAACTCAAGACCAGTATAAAGAAACTCAAAGCGTGGCATTAAGAAGGCAAGGAAGGCGTGAACTTGGTATCTCTTGTCCTCCTTTTTATTGATTCTCTTGAGACTAACTCTATTGACTTCTCGATGTTGTTCAAAAAGGAAAAGTTGACAATGTCAATACCCTAGATGAGCAATATGCTCATCGAATTACAACTCGACTACTTACAGTTGTGCGTCCTCTTTGAGACCGTGTGAGGATGCACATGATTCTCAAGAAGATATCTTCTTCTTGACAAAGTAGTCTTTGTTGTATTTTTGAAATAAAATAATGATCATATTACTTTTGAGCCACATCAGGTTAATTATTACATTTAGTAATATAAATGATCGATAACTCTTGAGATAATACTCTTTGTTGTTCACTTTGAAAAACTTCATTTTGTTCTTCCTTTAAGACAAATGACTTGTTGTTTTTCAACAAATGTCTTGTGCTCTAAATTCCTTTAGGCTAAGACACTCTGTCATAAATTTAGAACTTGTTTTTGATCTTTTGTCAAAACGTGCTTATAAAATAAACTTCATTGGTTCCTTGGTTTTGAATTCTGGTTCATAACCACGAACGTCCATGCACCTGCTTCATAACCGAACGTATAATTCCAACACTAGCAAGTTTGGAATGATAAACGTGTGATCCTAGGGTTTCCCTATGTAAATATATATATATATATATATCAAGGAGTCCTTTTCTTCATATATGCTCGTTCCGTAACCTCAAGAATTCTCTTGTGATATCATGAAGTGCATAATGGATGAATGCAAAAAGGAAGACAAAGTTGAAGGTGGCAAAGTTATCGAGTTTCATGAGAACCCTCTCTTCATAACCTGCTATCATGCAGTTGATCATGAAAATGATCTTCCAGTTCAGATGTCATCTCAATTGGTTGGAAATATTCTTCGAGATTTTGGAATTGTATGTCATCAACTTGAAATTGCAACAAAGAATCTTGAGTTTCGAAGACTAAGCGAAGAAAAAGCGTGAAGTTGTTTTTGTTGATCTCTAGTTCTTGATTATGTCTAAGTCTTTCAGTCTTGTTTTTTAAGATTTGTTTAATGTATAGGAAACTTCTTATGAGAATATATTCTTGTGTTTTAAGAAGGATAATTAGGGTTTGGAATAACAAATATTGTGATTACGCATAGCAATTGCCAACGATTTTCATCTTGCAATGTTTTAGATTTATTTTTAAATTCTAAGTTATTTGGAAGATGATTTTGCGATATTAATCTTTATTGGTTTTATATTGCAAAAATATTATGGGATATGTGTGTTTACGTCGTGAACTATGATTATCTCATATATGCCAAAAGTTAAGTCTAGTATGTCTTTATGCAAATATTAATAAAAGATAGAAAAGAACTTTTGAATATTCCGCGATGTTGATCTTTCCTTGATCCACTTCTATGTGAAAGTCTTTATATGGCTCCATAAGTTTTCTTATGTTGAGCATTTCGATTAAATGAATCATTAAGGTCTTCTTGTGGTTGATTTATTGAGTTTTTGAATACAAATTCATGTTTCATGTAATTTGTTAATGTCCAAAAAATCATTCTTTTCTCGTAAAAGTAAGGTCGCTCTTGTTGTTCTTTAGAGAATGACATTTTATGTGGGGGTGGGGGGGGGGGGGGGGGGGAGTTCTTAATTGCCAAAACTTTGTGGGGAGTGTGTCTGTGGAATATTGTAGGAGTTATCTTGTATCTTTATAAACTCCTTGATGAATACACTAAGTTTCGACTATGTGAAATCATCGAAACAAAGTTGATATGTTCTCTTTTAGTTATGAATAATCTCTTTGAGAATTTCATTATGATCCCGTTAATTTTCGTACCTTTGCCAATTTATATTGACAAAAAGGGGGGAAATTATTTTGTAGTTCACACTACATACATATGGTTTACAAATCATTATGTAAGGGGGAGTAGTTTTCATTGTGAGATGAAGTATTGACTAAGGAGGAGTGAATACATATCACCGTAGTATTATTGTCAAAGTTGTGATACAATTGAACTTTGATCTTTGTGTAATAATACTATGACAGTGTATAACAATAATTGAGAACAATTGTTTTCTTATTGTTATGGCTACTGAACTTCAACAACTATGATCTTTGAGTTGAACACGTGAGAATCACTAAAGTACTTGGAGTGATGAAGAATTCAAGGAATGTTGAAGAACCAAGGAAATCAAGCATGTTGGATGAGAAGCTAAAAGTTTATTTATTTTGTAATCCATATGTATTCATAGTTTTGTCACTAAAATTGACAAATGGGGAGATTGTTAAAGCACTACTCGGTTCGAACTGTAGCGTTTCTATCTCAAGATTGTTTGTCAAGTTTAGGTGATCAAAACTATAAGTCTTGATTTCTAGTATACTTATAGCTATGTCTCGGATTAGGATAGAATGTGTAGTTGAGCTTTAGACTTCACAACATTCATCGATTGAAGACCAAGATCTGCGAGGAGAGCTTGGAGGAACTTCATCAACAAAAAGGTATGTGGAGACTAAAACTTATCTATCACTCGAAGTCTATTTTATTATATCTCCTAATGAGACTAAGTCGTATAACTATATAGACTTTTATATTATACACATTTGATATTTGAGTTAAGTTTAACTCACTTATATATTTCTCGAAATATGTGTTGAAAGCTTTTACTTTATCTATGTTCATCATATTCTTGTGAGTTTAGTTAGAAACAATTTATTTGTTGGAAACTAAATAATAAGTCAAAAGATGATCATGTGAAAATTACCTTGAAACATCTTACATGTTTGTGTGAGACAATCATTTGATGTCGACTCTAATATTTCATTATTGATCATTCGATCACTTGAAAATTACTTATAAGCTAATATTTTGTGTGAGACAGCTATTGTAAGTCATCTAAGGATGTTTCAATGATTGAAATGAGAGTTTAGAACAATTAAACATTATGCGGATATAACATAGTATGCATCACCTAGGTATGCAAGCTGTTGTCATAGTATGATTGGTCAGGAAACCAAGTTTGCATACCAGTATGCAAACGGTTTTAATTATTAAATCCAGGGAACCAAGTTTGCATACCGGTATGTCACGACGGTTCTACCTACGAAAGTTAGGTCGGGACGACGGTATGCATACTGGTTTTGAGGCCGTCGGACAAGACCAAAAATCGGAACTATAGTTTGCGTGCCCGTTTGCAAACTTAGTTGGTTAAGTTATAAATTTGGTTAAGTATATTTTCATACTCATGAAAAAATACATTAATAAATTAAGGAATGCAATCTTTGCAATTCGTGGCTTAATGTTCATGAATTGATTCGCATGAATCGATCTGATTTCGCTTCAATTGTTTCTTATATACTTCTATGAGATATATACAATTGAACAACTCTATGAGTAACACAATTAGATTTATTTGGTTATCATTTGATCTAGAAGTGTTAGATAAATGTGGTTAATTCAAAGTGTTCATATGGCTAACTTCGGTTTAAGCATTGTTATTGAGCAAACTCAATATACACGTTTAGGTATGCTTACCCATATCTAAATGAAGGTATATTTCATTTGTGTAACAAGCTAAGTCCATCTAGCGGTGGAGAGATATTGCTTTGGTTTTAAGCAAACTTAGCTTGAATCTTAAATCAGGTTTTCATCTAACGATGAATATTGATTGCTTTGTTTATAAGCTATCAAACCCGATTTGAAAGACTATATAAGGGAGAAACTCTAGCAACTTTAAAACCTAATCCCCACACTACGTATGATACTAGTTGCGACTAAGTCGATTTTCCTTTAACCCGAGTTTTCCTAAAACCATTATAGGTTAACGACTTAAAGACTTCATTGGGATTCGTGAGCTTGACTAACTATTTTCTCTGTAGTTGCATGTTAGTCTTTCTTATTCTATTATTGAGTACTATCTTCTCTAAGATTTGCTCGAGATTTATCTCGGATAGGTAAGATATAAAAAGTAATCACAAAGCTCTTCGCCTCATTCTTTGTGATTCCACAAAAACTTCTTCTACTACCATATAGTTAAGTTATTATGAGGTGATTGATATTTCTAGGATGTTCTTCGGGAATATAAGACCGAATTATCAATTGGTTCATGTTCACCTTGATTTATCAAAATGGAACAAAACTTATTAGGTATTTACTTGGAACGATTTATCTATCGAGAATAGACTTTTTTTTTGAGGGAGACAAATTTGTTTATAAAGTCTTGAATTTGGGTACGTCAGCAACTCTTAGTTGTGGGTGAGATCGGCTAAAGGGAATCTGTGCGTCGAGTCCTCACTGGGATTCGAGGCGTAAGGGAGCGGTAGCCCATTTATCGGTGTGAGACTTGATTAGGGCTCAACTACATTTCCGACCGAAGTTAACTTGTAGTAGGCTGAGTGTCTGTGCAAGCTTAATACAATGTGGTGTTTAAATGGACAAGGTCCCATGGTTTTCTGCATTTGCGGTTTCCTCGTTAACAAAACTTACGGTATCTGTGTTATTTCTTTTCCGCATTATATTTGTTTATATAATTGAAATATCATAGTTGTGCGTAGTTCAATCAATTGGTAAATCCAACCTTTGGTTGTTGATAGAAATTGATTGAAACTTGAACATTGATCTTTAATCCAGTTCAAGTTATTCTCATATAATCGATTCATGATTCATTCATCTTTGATTCTTGATTGATTTGAGAAAGAGATGTAACTCTTGGATATCTTTCCTTGATTGAGTCTGTTGTCTAGTTGATTCTCTTGGAATTATATTGGAGTTAGTCCATACAGATTATAGAACAAAATATTGGGTGTGGTTATTAGACCCCACTTTTTTGAACTACCATATTAGTTTGTTCTAGCGGTTCATTTATTACAATGACCTCGTACAATATTTCATTTTATAGTTGATTTTTAGATCAACGATAACGTAAAAATTAATATCTTGAAAAATAGAAAGTGGTATTTGTTGTATAGATCTTGTCAAGAGCTTCCCGAATGTACGGAATTTATTATTTTTTGACTTATAATTCAAAAAAAATTTAGTTTTTTTTTTTTTTATGGAATGAATATTTTCATATTTATTTTCTTTTAAGATTATTTGGTAATTATATTACAAGGAAGGCAAGCGAGCAACAAGGCTGTGCATGAAGCCCTTTTGAATTGCAAAACCTATCCTCTTAAAAAACAAACTCTCTCGAACCGGGGGTCATGACATTAATGTGCATGACTTTCTGAACTCTCTTGAGAAGTCCAACCGCCTCTGGAGCTAGGTAACCAAAAGTATCAAAAGCAAAGGGAATAAAAGCATGTTCATTATCAACACACGCTTTCTCATGCTTCGATATCTTACCTGAGGCAGCCCTTATTTTGCCCTTGCAATAAGTAAAAGTACCATGTCCAATTCCTACTAAAGGCGAGACTCCCGATGAGGTCAACACATGCGTGTTTCCCATTAGCCACCCAAAAATAAGAATATCATTGATGCAGTGTTGATCTCCCCTCAAGTGGAGTGCATCAAAAATTGACTGAGGGCTTCTTTCTTTCTTTGAAATCTGGGATCTCACAATACATCATATAAAGTATCCCTAACATGACCATGTCTATATTTAAAACCCGGGGTCTACCTTGTGTTGCATGTTCCCCATATGAGTCCAAACATCTGTGCGAGCTGGCGGGGCATCGTGAATGCGAAGGGTGAGAGAATCATAAAGAGATAAAATAAACGAGTAAAGGGTATTTACGATATTGTTTAAAATAGGATGACATTATTATGTATGGGTAACATTCACCCTAGGGCCGAACAATAAATTTTGTAACCCTGTTTTTATTATTGCTAATATAAACTTCAAAAATTGGTGTTTACTTGGGTTTGAAAACAAGATTCATAGAGATATCATACTTGCGCTTTTATCCTTTGGCACATTTGGAATCTTGATGCGAGTAGTCTTTGATAATGTTAAACCCCAGTCCAAAAGATTTAATCACTTTGAGTCTAATCATCCAAATTCTAAATGTAGTACGAAAAATTCAAGTTTAAACTCAAACTTCATTATGTTTGATGATGCTTTTCAAGCAAAAAAAAAAAAAAAAAAACTCAATTAGATTTGCTTATGGTATAATTTTTATGAAGCTGTTTGTGATTTTACAGTTGGCGCGGAACTGTTTGTGATTTTTATGAAAAATATGTTGCTTGATCTTCTTTCTCCTACATTAAAAGGGTTTGTAATTTTCTTGCAGACAAGTTAGCTAAATATCTGCTTTCTGTGAAGTCATTACCTTTTGTCTATCGCATGATGATTCAGAGTTTAGTTATTGGCTATAAAAGAATCGAATATATTCAACTTCTTAATGGTAAGTATACCAAACTTTTATCCTATATTGTAATAATCTCCCCCCTTTTAATGGGAGCAACGAAAATTGAATTCGCTAACCAATTTGAACGGGAATAAAATTTAACCATTGGATCTAGGAAAAAATTTAAATAAGAACTATTATTCACAACCATTGGATCGTCAAAGAGTTAGTGTAATTTGTAAGCTATGGGAGTCTGTGAGGGCTTTTAATGAATAACCGAAATATGTAGGGACTGAAATGGAAATGATATGTTGGAACCTTATAAATGTGGCGCAAAATCCGTTTTCTAAAGTGCTAAAAATCTGCCTCCTCGAATCAAGTTGTGAGGTTGGCTGCCCGTACGAAGCATGGGAAATAGGCAACGCTGTGCGCGTGCACACCTCTTGTATCTTATAATACCAATAATTTGTGTGTTTTGATTTTGCAGCCATCAAACATCGTGCAAGTAGTTGGTATACTCTATTCATATAATAAATCAGTTTTATGACTTATTATCTTAGTCCTCAATACCATTGGTACATTTGGATGGGATGTCCTCATTGGTTGGGACTTGTGGAATACATGGAAAAACAGATCCCCAAATCTTGATTCGGTGATTCTCTTTGATAAGTTGTTTTACTTGATCATCATGCTTGGATTTCGTTTTCCCATGAAGTGGTGGACGGTGAGACTAGCGGCGAAAAACTAATTGACAACCAAAAATTCTCCTTGCTTTGTGCATTTACGATATCCACGAGAAGATCGGTGTGGCCGTCATCGAGTTGAAATCGATTGCGTAATTTGGGAAAACAAGATTCAACAAGAAACAAAAGGTTGTTGACGTAATTTAGGAAAACAAGATTCAACAAGGGAACTAGAGGATGTTGAATTGGGATATTTCGGGTATGTTTTCATACTCTTGGTGAATCTAGATATCATATAAAATGGTCAATTCTCGAGATGCTCTTTGTTTATAACTATATATGCAATAAGAATCATAGAAACTACATAATGGTAGTACTCAATATGGAACCTTGGTGTCATTCCTGAGTCAAGATGTTCCTTTGGAAATCCCTTAGTGAATGTTTACCTATCGAGAGAAAGATTAGGCTGATTTATACCTATTGAAGTTCCAACATGCCCTCCATGTAATAACATGGAAAAAAGAAAATGTTGACCATATTTTTGCACTAAACGTATTTTCTTTGATGTAATGCAGGTGGTTTCTTTGTAACCCATTTTTATCCTGCTGCTAATATAAACTTCAAAAATTGGTGTTTACTTGGTTTTAGAAGACATGATTCATAGAGATATCATACTTGTGCTTTTATCCTTTGGCACATTTGAAATCTTGATGCGAGTAGTCTTTGATAATGTTAAACCCCATCCCAAAGATTTAATCACTTTGAGTCTTATCATCCAAATTTTAAATGTAGTCGGCAAATTCAAGTGTAAACTCAAACTTCATTATGTTTGATGATGCTTTTCAAGAAAAAGAAAAACTCAATTAGATTTGCTTGTGGTATATTTTTTATGAACTGTTTGTGATTTTTATGAAAAATATGTTGCTTGATCTTCTTTCTACTACATTAAAAGGGTTTGTAATTTTCTTGCGAGACAAGTTAGCTAAACATCTCAACAAGTATAACAATGTTTTAATTGGCTCTATAAACTAGGATAACCAAAGAAAAACTATTTTTTTGACACAACAACAAAATATATTACTAATAAGAGAAATTACATACGAGGTAGTACATCAACATCCCTTAAGATTTCTAAATAGTTTTGAGGATGTATCAAAAAAGTCGAAAGATTATTAGCGAGATCTCCTTACATAATTTATTGAACTACCAATTATATCTTACGAAGGTTTATATGATAATACCTAATTCTCCATTTATACATACTGAGGTTGCACCATTGAGAGATTTCACCACATTTATACGATCGATTTCAAACATAACATTTGAAATACTCAAAGACTTGGCCCAAAAAATAGCTTCTTGACCTCAAGCATTCATGTTTGTTCGGCATTTAGTCCTCCATAGTGTATCTACCGGATTCCCCATGGTACACAGAAACATCTCTTATTATTAAACCAATTCCAAAACTTTCTTGTTATTGTCATATGAAGCATCAAAATTTATCTTGAGATGACTAGAAGGAGGAGGTTTCCACATTTGGATACTACCCACAGGTGAAACAATGTTCTTCTGATTTGTATTAAAACAATAAAAGCATTGATGGACAAGATATTTAATTTTGTTGATTGTCTTCAGTATATTTGGATTTGTGTTACGAAAGATTTTGTTGCATCTGTTTTTCCAAATTTGACAACAAGTAATCATGGTTGTAATTAACCATAAATCCCAAGAGTGTTGATTTCTAACTGCAAAATCCATAAACCCGACTTATTATCCAAGAGCGTAATGAAGCATGTGTAGATTGGATGCCGCTAACATTGATGTTCATGGAAAATGGATGGATCTAACCATATGACATTCGATTAGGAGGTGTTCTAGTGTTTAGGAGCTTGCTTGCACAAAAGGACAGAGGAGAGTTTCAACATCTTGTTTATAAAAACTTAGTTTTACCATAGTTGAGACAACGTTTTTAAGAGATTTCCAAATGAAGAGCTTGACCCTATGAGGAGTATTGGATTTCCACAGATGATTCCAGGACTTGTTTAGGGACTAATTGTGATTATGTGTCTTTGTTGAGAGACTAAAGCATATAAGTGGATTTAACAAGAAATACTCCCTTCTTTGTTTGGTTTTGAAAATGCGGGGTACAACACCACACCCAACAATTCGTTTGGCAATCAGAGGACTTACTCAATATACTTTATAGAGAATCAACTAGACAAATCGGACTCAATCTAAAGAAAAGTATATACAAGAATTTATATATCTATCTCTTAATTCAATGTGAATCAACAAATAGAAATTTCAAGCGGTTGAATATATGAGAAGTAACGAGCGGTACAAAAACCAGGTGTTCAGGATCAATAAATTTCAATCAATAACAAATGTTGGATTTCCTAATTGATCGATACAACGCACAACCTGTGATATTCTAGAATACATAGCGGTTTGGATAACTTTTCTGTGTAAGTGGTGGTCCAGATTTGCTCTCACAAAAGATAAATCAAATGACTCTGGATGCTCCCACAAAATAAATTACACCCATTAAATTGGTATCTCATTAATTGCTCATGATGAAAGGGTAATTAAAAATTCATTTCCTTAATTAATTTAATAAATACATAATTTCATTAATGAAACTATTAGTGGTTGTTTCTCACAAGTGATGGTTGCGATTGAGATTAAAAATGCATCTAACGGACAAAACTTACTTATCATATCACTAATGTCTCATTATTTTTTACAATAAATATTTTATTATGTAATAATAAATGTCATATTAAAAATTATAATGAATAAATTACTCCATTAATTATTATATAAATATATTTTTATTGACTAATGCTTAGATTTGCTAACAATTATATAAGTGGAGTGGTGGTCGTGGTGGAGTCGGTGAGCTGTGGAGATGGCAAAAACGTTATGGCATTATGGACAATGGTGGCGGAAGGGCTGTTTGATAGCAAGAGTGGTGGTGGTAACTATTGGTGAACAACGGTGGCGGTGAAAAATAAAAAAATGCACTCATGTCCTTGAACCATAATAACATGTATTTGATTAGTCTTTTGTTTCTCCAAATCGAGTTAGTCGCATAGTCTTAAATCACTATCACTTTATTGTTTGCTCATAGGTCATATTTTATTTACTTTTTGTAAAAGAGGGGACAAAACATAAAAGAGAAGAAGGATAATTGTAGACAAAATGCAAGGGAATCAATGCATCTCTTTCATTTCCTTTAGTTCCTTTAAATACAAAAGAAGAAGTGATTGTGTTAGTACACTTGTTGGGATGGAAAAGAGAAAGAGTTACATGTGTATAGTAATTGAGAGTAGGAGCACATGCATCTTGACATGTGTGGAGTGTGGTCAGCCACTTCTTACAAATGTTACTACAACACTCCCCCTTGGATGACCACCATTATATACTCATTGCGTTTGTCAAAACCTTGCCGAGAAAACTTAATCGAGATAAAAACTGGCGAAGGAGAAGGCGATATTTGAGCTTACGAAATGGTGTCGTTTGTCAAGGCTTTTCTCCTTTGTAGAAATATGTCGGGGAAAAATACTTAGCACAAAAACACGAACACTTGGAAAGAGAAGATTAACCTCAAAGCCGAGAAGTTATATTTTTTGATTACTCTTTGTTGTCTCATTAAAAACCTTCTTGAGTAATAAAACCATGCGTGAAAAAGAAACCTCGGTGAATGAAAAGAGTGCAACACACCTTTATGTCAACATCATATTGTTAGATGCTCCCCCTGATATCGACATCTCCTCATGATTTGTATTATGGTATTATTGTTGTCTCATTAAAAACCTTTAAAGAGTAACAAAACCCGATGGGAAAAAGTAACCTCGGTGAAGGAAAAGAGCTCAACATACCATCAGGTACTCCCACTACAAGACAAATTCTTTAGTCTAATACAGTCATGGGGAGTGGGCAATTCCTTTAGTCAATGAGTCATGGAAGTTCGGACAATCTCTTTAGTCCTATACTTCTCACATGTTTTTCAAATGTGGACTTAGGTAATGACTTTGTAAATAGGTCTGCCACATTTTTAGAGTCGATTTTACTTTGCGACTTGAATGTTTAGAAGACATTGTTGTTGATTGTAAAGAAGCTGCGGTGATATATGTTTTGTATTATCACCCTTGATATACCCTTGCTTCATCATTCGATGCAAAGGCTGCGTTATCTTCGTAAATGCAAGTTGGCTCTTCGGTGGTAGAACTCAAACCACATGTCCATCGAATATGTGTAATGATAGACCTTAACCATATACACTCATGAACCTCCTCATGTGGGCAATGATCTCATAGTGGTTCGTGGAGGTAACTCACAAGGTTTGCTGGTCGATCTCCAGGATATCGATGTATTCCCGATAGTGAACACATATCCAGTTTGTGATCGACCCTTGTGTGGTCCTAGAGGTGCCCCACCATCAATAAAACCAACAAAACATTATTTGGGGTCTTGGTGTAAGGAGTCGCAATTACATTAGCATCTCTCCTTTCATCTTCATAGGGATAAACAAACCCAAGTCAATGGTTCCTTTTAGGTATCTAAAGATATTCTTTATACCATTCCAATAACATTTGCGTTAGCCCAGGCTATATCTAGCTAACAAATTCAAGAGAGCGAGATATCGTGCGAGTACATTGTCTAAGTACAATAATGCGCCTATTGCACTAGATAGGGATATTCAACTCCCAATACATCTTCGCCATCTTCCTTTGACGAAATGGATCTTTATGTACATCTAAGTTCGACCAACCATGGGAGTGCTAGCGAGGTGCACTTTGTCCATATTAAATTTCTGAGTAACTTTTGGACATGTATACGGTAGTGGATTAATATTCCACAAGCTCGATGTTCTAGTTTAAGTCCACAGACACATCCGAGTTTTCCCAAGATCTTTCATCTCAAATTGGTTTCAAATGCTTGCGATTTCTCTTATTTCACCAAGAGTAACTACTATGTTCATATAAATCTACATAAGACGGCTATAATTGTAAATCCAGGAACTTGTTTTCTTTATAAACACTCGAGGCACAGTTCATTATTTGTGTATATCCCTTCCTAATCAAATAATCACTAAGGCAATTATACCCATCCGATCAGGATTAGCTTCAAAAAAAGTAGTGGCGGTTTATTTGTGTTATAAAACGCACTCCGTGGTTTAGAGTTACTTGATTTGGGCAATGGAAGTCCATCTGGAACTTTCATGAATATCTCTCAAGATCCCCATAGAGATATCGGTAACCACATCCATAAGTTGCATTTCAAGTCCTTCAGAAACTACTAAGTCGACTAAATAACGAAACGTTATGGCGTCCATTACGGAGTACGTTTCTTCGTAATCAATCCCGGGCGTTGTGAGAAACCTTGCGCCACAAGGCCCGAGCCTTATATATCAAGACTTCGCATTCTTCTCATTATGCTTTCGACAAATACCCATTTATGTCCAACAGGCTTTACACACAAGCGGGGTTAGCACTACCGCACCAAATACTGTCTTTTTGCTAATGAATCTAGTTCGACCGGTTCGTCTCTCATTGAGAGCAATCTGCTCTCTTTAGCATTACTGCAATAGAGCGTGGTTCGATATCATCATGCTCGATAATCTCTCGAACAAGCAGATATCACGAATATATCATCAATATGCGTGGAGGATCTTTCCATCAATACGTATGAACTTTCACAATCCATAGAGATTTCTTTGTTCTGGAATAAATTCAAACTTGAGCGTCCCCCAGTAATGATTCATGGACATAAGCGTAATCGTAGAAAATCTCATGAGATGGATTATTCAGATTGATGATATATGGATCGGTTTGTGCCTTACTAGCCCTTTTCTTCCTTGGATGAGTATCGATCGAACCAAGTGGTCTCCCCTCTTCCTTTTGGGGGCCCGACCTCTGCACTTCCACTAAGTGCAGCCTTGGTACCTATATTTATGGTACCTTTTACCTTCAAAATTTCCAACCTTGCGGTACGTTTCTGGTGGTATATGTGATCTCGTCACTTTAGCAATATCGATAAATGCATCGAGGCATTGAATTTGCCACATTATGCGAAGATCGATAATTCTTTTCACTTCACTTTGGCATTGTGTCGGTGGGGGATCAGATGAGACAACGTGGGAACACGCCCACGACAATTCTGTCGTTCCCTTTGATCCTTTTCCATACCTCCCCTAGCAGCGGGAAGGTTGTCTCATCAAAGTGACAATCCGCAAATCTAGCGGTAAAGAGATGGAAATGCTCAAGCGGATAATTGTTGAGGATTAAGTATCCAACATAAATACCTACTCGTCTTTGTGGACCCATCTTAGTTTGTAGCTAGGCGTAATAAAACGTATCACTGGCACAACCAAATACGCGTAAAAGTGAAATATCGAGCTCATATCCGATTTACCAAGGTGGTATGCGAAAAAATAGTTGGCTAGCGATGGGTCCTTGAATAAGTAATGTTGCATGTAATATGGCGTACCCCATGCGATTAATAGGCGGGTTGGAGCATAACCAATGCCACAGCTATCATCGTAACCTTTTGATGGTAGCTTCTGCATGGACTCCATTTTGCTTGTGTACATAGAATACGTGATGCTCTATGTCAATTCCATTAGACATCTGAAATCATCAAATCCTTTAGATATAAATTCTCGGCTATTATCCAATCCGATAGACTTGATTGGATGATCCCGAGGTGGTGAGCCCTTAGTCGGTGCAATTTGTGCTGGAGCTTTGAAAATGCAGCATTTCTTGTGGACAACAATGCAACATGTGACCAGCGGGTGAAGCATCAACCAAAACCATAAAATACAGAATGAGTCAGCATGGATGTATGGAAGTCACAAATATCACCTTGTATTCTTTGTAAAAATGGAATATTTTGTTTGGTATCTTTAGCATAGGATGGTCTCGAGTCCTGTCTTTTTGCTAAAAACAAACTTTCGAGAATGGGCGATGTGCCTTGATAAGGACAGCGAAGAAAAGAATGGGACCAGGGTGCTTGATTACTTTGGAAGGCAAGGTTGCGCCTCTTGCATTAGAAGACCTAGATGGTGTATCATTTATTTTAGAAAGCACATTTTTACTTGCATTGTAACAATCTGTTTACCCCATTTTCTTTTCATTGAAAGAAGGGATGTCCGTGTGAGTTCTTGAAAACACGGATCAAATCATATCACGGCTTTAGGAGCCCTAGTCGATCGTGCCGCTTATATAAGTCCTTTGCTTGTTTCGTTGGTAACAGCATGGGATTGAATAATCACAATAGTAGTGATATACAATCACTATATTGGCTCATTACTTTCTCTAGATCGCTTCCATGCATTCATTAGAGTTACGTATATGTACTCAATTCCATTTCACGGTGAGTTTCCAAGTGATAACCATTTGCACGGATATCCTTTAGAAACTCAACAAAGTCTTGATGACTCTTGGTGCATATAAGAGCTTCGTGACTTTAATCATTGTGTGGTTCGGCAAAAGAGGTGGCGTTACCTCGCCTAATGATTACTTGTGATGATCAATCATCGTAGTCACAGATGTATTATAAGGAGTAAAACTAACAAATAATTGTCTATTTATTGTAGGATAGTGTGGGTGGTTGCCCGGCTATCGGCTAGACATTCAATTTCTCCTTGAGACATTCCTACAAGTACATTAGGCGAAAAGGTTATAAAAAAATGAGCAGTTTATCTCATTTTCTTTAGAAAATATGTTCATTAGAATGGCATCCTTTCCATTCTAATATACATGCTAAACCAATAGATTATCATAAACAAAGTAAAATTCTATTGAACATGATAGAAAACAAGTACTCATAGATAATCCATACACATAACATAAAGATGCTAAGAACATGTTTAGCAACAACACCACCTACTCAAACCATTAAACAAACGGTAGACTAAGAAAACATAAAGTACCTCCAAAGCAACTAACAAACTATTAAAACAACGAGTCTAGCAAGCCATGAAACAAGAAACTAAATGTTTAGGCCCGGGAAAAAGTCGGGAACATCCATTGTCGGGGCAAAGTCCTCGTTTCCCAAACAAAGTTGTGGCAAAGCCATGTTCAGATTACTACAAACAAAGTTCCTTAATGCTGTGGTGGAAATGAGTATTGAGAATCATAAATTATATATCCTATACCAAATAAGCAACTCATCTTAAGGTTAGCCTCGTATTTTGTTTTTATATGAATTATAATGTGTGTATGCTTTGCAAATCATCCATTTCATTAGTATTCTGTTAATGTTCCGCGTTCTAAAGGCGTTCAAGCGTGGGAAAGAAACAACGAGCACAATAACACTTTCAAATGCTTTATTATTTTGTCCTACCAATCGGATAAAGTGCTCATCATCTCTCCGGATAACTAATTTGTTAGTGATATTGTATACATTTCCTCCTCTTGTCAAATGTATGATGTTAATTTAAGTCGTTGCATCCAAAAGATTCTTTAAAAAAAAATCAATATTCCTATTCGACTTTATATAATTTAGATGCTTTAATAGTTTAGTTCTATATTCACTGCTAAGTTACATGGCTTGATCAAACAACCACCCTGATATAATCTATGGCTCATAATTTTTCTTTCTATTTGATTTCATTTCGCCACACAAATCACAAGTTAACCTTCTTATTCTTAGTCCTATTACTAATTGTTATCCTTGAATGAGTTACGCTTTATTTGTTATATTCTCAAACTTTGATCGCACTGCTAAATATTTTATCTCAACTTTGTTGTCATGGATTTTAAATTTTACTCTTTTTAGATCGGTGACAACGATATCGTGGTTTTAAAACGCGATCTTATTATAAATAGAACATATATTTCTTTTGCACATGTTTATTACTATAAGATAGTGCAAAGAAGATATTGATAACATACACATGTTTACCTCTATAATTTTTTTCATCGAGACTATTTTCCTACCTTACTAAGAGGTTTTCTTGGGCACACTTACATGATTTTAAATTTTTAGGTAGCAAACACAAAAATAACCCTAGCATTTTTTAGGGGCCACTCAAAAAAGGAATTAGGGGCCATTCATTTATACCCATCCAAGGACACTAGTTAAGGATACCATATATGATATGAAGTTACCTTCATGCCCTTCCTATAATAAATCAAATAAAAATCAAAAATTTTTCATTTCAACTATTCTTCTTCTCCTCTTCTTCTTCGACCAATTTTTTCATTTCACCAAAAATTTTGCAGAAAGATTAAAACATAAAAAGATTGTAGGCACGGAGAAAGCGAAGAACGCGAAGAACACGAGAAGAAGATGAAGCCGGATGTGATTGGGCGGTGAATCGATAGTCAAACTCTCGGGCAACTCAAATAGCTCCAATTAGGTAAGATTCAATCATATTTTGGGTTTCTATCGCTCTAATTTGATGAATTGATGGAAAAAAAAAACTAGAGTTTTCAGTTATTTACCCAGTTGAGAGATTTGCATGCTAATAAACTTAGAATATGGTGGGTGTTCATCCGAAATGAAGAACATCAACTATATTCAAAAGAAATATTTTTAGGTTTTCTATCGAATATATAACATCATGTGTCTCAACCAGTATAAATTGGACATATTCGGAAGTTAGATTTTTTTTGACCTCCGAATATACATTATGTTTAGAAGACGTAGAGACTCGTATTCGGAAGTCAATTTACTATCGAATATTTATGTTTTAATATTCGGAAGAACATGAAATTTGATATACTTCCGATTATATAGAATACAACTTAAGAATTCTCTGTAATACAAATGATGCTTATTTTCAGTAGATAATACATTTGTTTATCATCCGATTATGGGTATTCGGAGAAACAATATTATTTGCCTTAGATTGTTTATAATTGGAATGTAGTATTGAACCCTTACTACCAAATATTTATAACCGGTAGTTGTTATTTTTAATTTTCGCATGATTGTGTATATTCGGGTCCAATTAGTGTACTTTTTTCTTCCAATTTTGTAGTTTGTAAACGGATTCTTACGAACCCATTGTTCTTTATTTTGTTGTTTAGGTAAAGTCGAGCTAATCAAGCCCCCAAGACAGCTGACTTAGGGCCTCGTGTAGAAGGGTCTAAGAAGGTATCAGCTAGTGAAAGGAGAGCAAGGAGTGCTAATGCAAATTCTAGTCCTCAAAATGAATCCCAACAAGGTACTCAACCAGGTGTATAACCAAGTGCTGCACAAGGAGTTGTAGAAGGTTTAGAGGCAAGTGCTACACAAGGCACTCAACAAGGTATAGATCCAAGAGCTGCACAAGGAGCTATATGTTCTTAAACTATGTTTATGGGTTTCATAGTTGGTGTTGGATTATGTCGTTTTATGGATCGGATTATATGTTCTTAAAATATGTGTATGGTTTGTAGATGGTTAGTTTTATGGATTATGGATGGTTTCTTAGTTATCTTTATGAATTTAACGATGATTTGCAACCACCGGATGTTACATATTGATGTTGAATTTTATTGCACGACGGAAGTGTGCGCAAACTATATTTTCGAATACTTTATATTCGGAAGTTTGATATAAATATAAACCTCGAGAATATAGTAGTGCTCATTTGGAGAGACAACACATATTGGAAGTCAAATGAGTTACTTGGTCTTAGATTATATGGACTAGTACAAAACTCAAAATTTTGAGTTTTTTTCAAAAATCGATTTTGGGCCACTTTATATTCGGAAGTTTGATTTACAATATAAACCTCCGAATATAGTAGTGCTGGAGGCTCTATATGCCAAGGCTCATGGTGGTTCCTAAAGCTCTATATGCCAAGGCTCATGGTGGTTCCAAAGCTCTATATGCCAAGGCGCATGGTGGTTCTCATTTGGGAGCCAACACATATTCGGAAGTCAAATGATTTACTTGGTCTTCCGATTATGACTAGTACAAAACTCAAAAATTTGAGTTTTTTTTCAAAATCGATTTTGGGCCACGTTATATTTGGAAGTTTGATTTGAATATAAACCTCCGAATATAGTAGTGCGAGATCTATATGCCAAGGCTCATCGTGGTTCTCATTTGAATGCCAACACATATTCGGAAGTCAAATGAGTTACTTGGTCTTCCGATTATGACTAGTACAAAACTCAAAATTTTAAGTTTTTTTTCCAAAATCTGATTTTTGGACCACTTTATATTCGGAGGTTCGAGTAACAATATAAACCTCCGAATATAGTAGTGCCAAGGCTTTATATGCCAAGTCTCATGGTGGTTCCAAATCTCTATACGCCAAGGCTCATGGTGGTTCTCATTTGGGAGCCAACACATATTCGGAAGTCAAATGAGTTACTTGGTCTTCTGATTATAACTAGTACAAAACTCAAAAATTTGAGTTTTTTTTTTCAAAATCTGATTTTTGGGCCACTTTATATTCGGAAGTTTGATTTACAATATAAACCTCCGAATATAGTAGTGCCAAGGCTCATCGTGGTTCTCATTTGGGAGCCAACACATATTCGGAAGTCAAATGAGTTACTTGGTCTTAGGTATGACTAGTACAAAACTCAAAATTTTGAGTTTTTTTCCAAAATCTCGATTTTGGGCCACTTTATATTCGGAGGTTCGAGTAACAATATAAACCTCCGAATATAGTAGTGCCTGGGCTCTATATGCCAAGGCTCATGGTGGTTCTCATTTAGGATCCAACACATATTCGGAAGTCAAATGAGTTACTTGGTCTTCCGATTATGACTAGTACAAAACTCAAAAATTTGAGTTTTTTTTCAAAATCTGATTTTTGGGCCACTTTATATTCGGAAGTTTGATTTACAATATAAACCTGCGAATATAGTAGTGCCAAGGCTCTATATTCCAAGGCTCATGGTGGTTCCAAAGCTCTATATGCCAAGGCTCATGGTGGTTCTCATTTGGGAACCAACACATATTCAGAAGTCAAATGAGTTACTTGATCTTCCGATTATGACTAGTACACAACTCAAAATTTTGAGTTTTTTTTCTTCCAAAGACTGATTTTTGGGCCACTTTATATTTGGAGGTTCGAGTAACAATATAAACCTCCGAATATAGTGGTGGTTCATGGTGGTTCTTCCTTCTTCTTCTTCTTTACGACTCGAATACTCAAAAACTCAATATAATAAAAATTCAAAAAGATGTAATGTTGTACCCGATTGAAATTCGGAAGCGAATTGGTCTTCTTAACTACCGATTATTGAAGAATAGTTTGGCCATTACGAATTACGCGAGTTAAGGGCTGCCTTCAATTTAGGTTTGGGTGACCCTATTTTGTCTTATTAGTGGCCCCTAATTCCTTTTAAGTGGCCCCTAAAAATGCTAGGAAAAATAATAACAATTGATGAGTCATAATATTATAGTCAACAAAAGTTAAGAGCTAACAAAATTTGGTTGTAAGAATTATTACATCCAAGAGATTCCATGCATAAGGCATTTCACAAAAAAATATTCCTTAATAAATGTTTTAGCATCATTTTTATTAAATGATGGATAACTGAGCCTACTGTTATTAGGTTAAGTGGTTAACCATTTGACTGACTAGCTAACCATGGCTTCATCACTTTTATGCAACGAATAACCACACATTTGGAAGGTCAATATCGTAGAATGTGTAGAAGTTTTGAGGTATTAGAGATCTTATTGTGTTATTGAATTCGTAAGAACATAGAATGTGATATTTATTGTTGAGTCCATACTGGGTTTTAATCTTTTTGGACTATTCTCCGAGTGGAAAAAGTCAACAAGGACCTGAACATTTTTAAGGCCTACCCAACTATCCAGGGCGAATGAACTTCGGATGACATAATTTTTAATAACTAACATAGTCCAATATTTTGGTTTTGCATAGTCACTAAAATAATGGAAATTTAGAAGTGCAGTATCATTTCAAATGACTCATAAAATACCTTTGTAAACTATAAAACACTATAAAAAATTTAGGAAAGAGAGTGTGAACATTAATTATGATAAATTCATTGGCTTGAGGATACAACTCTAACATATTTGGGAAGATGTGAAAATTTCTAACATACTAGAAATAAATCATATATGAGTACATGAGAAAGGATTTGTACACCTAAGACCGGAAATATCAATCAATTTTTCTTCACTTTTAATAAGGAGTGTAACACGACAAATAATAAATATTAAATCAAATATCCAAACGTCATATCATACATATCAAATAAAATTCATTCCCGTGCTGTTACGTCACGGGTTAAGCCCTAGTTTCAATTATATAACAAAATATAATGCGGAAAGAAATAACACGAGACACGGAATTTTGTTAACGAGGAAAACCGCAAATACGAGAAAAACCCGGGACTGTCCGACTTTGAACACCACACCTGTATTAAAGCGCTCGGACACTAGCCTACTACCAATGAACTTCGGACTGATTCAAGGTACAGTTGCGTTCCTTACGTCTTTGATCCCAGCAGGATACTACGCACTTGATTCCCTTAGCTGATCTTACCCGCAACCAAGAGTTGCTACGACCCAAAGTCGAAGACTTGATAAAAAAATTCGTCTCACACAGAAAAGTCTATTGGTATAGATCAATCTCTCTCCCACGAAATATCTATGAGTTTTGTTCCGTCTTTTGATAAATCAAGGTGAACAGGGAACCAATTGATAAACCGGTCTTATATTCCAGGAAGAAACGACCTAGTATTATCAATCACCTCATGATAATCTAAATCGTATGGAAGCGAAACTAGATATTGTGGAATCACAAACGATGAGATGAAGGTGTTTGTGATTACTTTTATCTTGCCTATCGGAGATTAAATCTCGAGCAAATCTTAGAGAAGATAATACTCAAACGATTGAATCGGGTAAGATCAGAACACGCAACTACAAAGAAAATAGTTGGAGTGCAGCCACAATCCCAATGAAGTCTTTCAAGTCGTTAACCTACGGGGTTTGAGAGAAACCTAAGGTTAAAGGAGAATCGACTCTAGCTATGCAACTAGTAACACACGAAGTATAGGGATTAGGTTTCCCGATTCTTTGATTCTCTTTATATAGTTTTCAAATCGGGGTTTGCAATGAAAGTTACCTTGGTAACAAAGCATTCAATATTCACCGTTAAATGAAAAACCTGATTCAACCAAGCTAATATGATAAGAAACGATTTGTTTCTTAACCAACGGCCAGCAGCTCAAGCTCAAAAGGTCATGATTCAAAGAAATCAATAAACCAAAGGGTAGCAATTTGCTTAATAATTCTCTTCTTATGATTAATCAACTGATAAGGCCTATTTATAGGCTACATTACTTGGAAATTAAGAAAACAATACTACTCCTAAAATAGTATTCTAAACAAATATAAACTCTAAATAAAATAATACTTAAAATATAATAAAATACCTAAATAAATATATTATCTCTAATAATAAATAATTTATGCTTATCCAATGCCTTGTGCCTCCATGAGACTTGTGTGCTCGCTGCGCCCTTCATTTGCTAGCCAGGGTGGCTTCCACAATCTTGAGAGACTTGACCCGTATAAAGGATCATATACGCCAAATATGCCTGAGTGACGCATCGGTTCAACACCGTTGACATGTTCCATAAAATGTGGTCTTATCATTCCACCCTCCTTAAATGGGACTTTGCCCTCAAAGTCCACTATATATCGATACGGGCTCCATATGTGATCTTATCATTCCACCCTCCTTAAATAGGACCTTGCCCTCAAGGTCCGATTTTGAGGCACTTGCAATTGGCTTTTTCATCCACAACTATCGAAGGAACAATAACGGTATTATAAAAATTAATCTCCTTTGGGTCTTAGCATCTCAATAGTGAAATAATCGGATGTAGTTGCAATAGGTTGTGGTTTCACGACTTTAGCTCTTTGATGCTCCTTGAACTCTTGGAATGCAGATTTCCAATAAGCACGACTTTCGTCTAAATCTTGTTGCAAATTAGCTAGTGCTAGCATTGGGTCATCACTTACGAAGCGCTTTAATAAAGCAAAACAAAAATTCTTCCAAGATCCTGAAATATAATCTTTCATCCACTTGTACCATTTGACTGGACCACCAATAAAATGATCACTAGCTACCTTCACAAAATCTTCAACGGAATTTTGCGGAAGTCAAAAATTAGTTGTGCTTGAAATAACCAACCTTCGGGATCTCTACCATCAAATTGCTGGCATAATAGCATTTTCCTGGATTGTTCATACATACCGGCAAAGATATTGGATGAATCTGTTGGGCTTGACGATTGGGTAACGGATAATGGGCTTTGTAGGACCAGAATATCGCGACAGCAATACTTCGCGAGATTAATAAACGACCGCGTCGCGAAGGAGTCGCATGGAGGTAAATAAATGACGTAATAGATGGCCTTCGGTTAGAACATGAGGAAAGTGTGAAGACTTGGCGAGATTTAAGAGTGACGCGAAGGCAAAGCGTTGTACATTCGCGATCATTCGCGAGACGTTTTCGAAAATAAGGGACAATATAGTTTGTCATCCACTATGTAATACCCTATATAAAGGGTCGAGTGAGTCTGTTGAGGGTGAGGTCTTTTTGAATGGTGAAACAAGTCATTAGGAGAGAGAAAGTTAAGAGTGATTGTAATTTCTTTAGCTTTGTTCTATATTTCTTTGTAAATATTTCAAGAAAACAATTAATAAACATATCATTCTTCATCTTCAAATGAGTTGATTTAGCGAGATTTGAGTGAGGGTGTAGTGTGGAAATCCTGCCCAACTACATATGCGCTAGAAACGAGGGATTGAAGAAGATCAACCTTGTGAATTATTAGGGATAACAAAAAAAGAAATCTTGAATAATTTTTAACAAATTACCAAAATTGAGAAATGGCTAGGAGAAAGAATGCATCAGAACTACCAACGATCGTAAGGAGAAGTGGAATATTAGTGGGAGAAAGAAGAAATGAAGTAGGTGGACCATCAAGGATAGATGCGAGAAATGGAGAAGAAGATCCAATTCAACCATCAACACAACCACCAATTCAACCATCAACTCAACCACCAATTCAACTTGACCTTCAAACAGTAATCGATTATGATAGAGTGAGCGTGCATACATGGAGATCGAGTTCTACGGAAGAAAGAAGAAATACAACAATTGATGAATGATAGACAGGAAGAGAGAAATCGAGAAGAGATGGGAGAAACAATTCGTGGAAACGAAGAAATCGCGGCATTAGAAGCGGCCCGGAGCAGACAATACACGAAGAAAGGCGGTTAGAAGCGAAAGAACGCGAACTGACAAGGCAAAACCACGAATTGAGGATGGAAAATAGGAGGTGCAAAACAAGAAGGTCAAGAAGTAGAAACAGATCGAGATCGATATCGAGTAGAGAAAATGGGAGGAGAACATTGCACAGAAAACATTAATGAAGAAAATTTGGAAAGAGAGTTAAGTCATGGCGAAGGAGATCGCGAAGAGAGAACTAATAGAAAATCGTTATATTTTGGTAAACAATCACGATGATGGAAATCAAGAAGATAGGCAACCTCGAGAGCAGAATAACCCAATTAATGAAGAAAATCGGGAGGAAGAAGAAGAACACTACATGGGAGAGAAACTCAAAGGAAACAAAAAGAAATTGAAGATGATATTGAAAAGCATTACATTGAGCAAACACGTCTAGCTCGCGAGAGAGAGATTGAGAGCATAAATGGAAAATCGGGAATTAGAAGAAGCGTCCGTGGAATAACCATGATAATCGAGAGAGGAGGCGTGAGCGAAATCGCAATGATGGAGACATTAACGAAAAATACGAAAGAATACAAAAAAGTAGACACGAACGAAGAAAGAGAAGCGAGAATTAAAGAGGCCGATCAATTCAAATTAAGAGGCAAATGAACAAATGCGAGAATTGGCAGAGATGAGAGGAATATTGAACAACAAAGAGAAGGAGGAGGAGAAGCGGTTAGATGAAGCTATCGCGGAGAGGCTGCGAAAAATCCTTTTACATTAGAAGTGCGATTAGGAGGAATACCCCAAAATGCAACTTACCGGCGTTAACTTGACATTTTTGATGGATCCACTTGTGCGGTACAACACATCAAAGCTTATGTGAGATGTATGCTACAATGGGAAAACCATGACGCTATATTATGCAAATATTTTGCGTCAAGTTTAACGAGGAGAAGCATTGAAATGGTTTGAGGGTTTACCAAAAGGAATACGATCACATCATTCAATCATTTACGAGGCTATATTCCTGGGCGTATATAAGTAACAACTCTTCGCGACCTGGCATTGAAGATGTATTTGGACCGAAACAAAGAGTTGGTGAGAGTTTGAGACATTTAAGCTGTCGGATGGAAGACAATGTGCAGCGAGATGGCCGCGGGGTAGATGAAAGATACCTCATCTTGTCGTTCATAAATGCTATATTCGCAAAATCTATTATATGTTCGAGTTTTGAGTTAAGAATACAATTACAATGGTGAATTACGAGAACTCCGGGAGGAATATATTGCTTTAGAAGAAAGACGAACAAGATGGAATCTTACCCAGTGGCGAACACAAATTCTAATGTTGCGAATGGAAGTTTATTACCTCAATTAGTACACACAGTGGCGAGCACATCGCAAGGTCAACAAGAAAGAAAAGCGGTTGATATAGAACCAAAGTTAGTAGCTATGGGAAGTCGTGATCAAGAAGAGTTTGAAAGAAAGAAATTTCTACAACGAGTAGGCGGAAACAATAAAATTCAAAGACTTGATCAACCACAAGAAACCTATGGAGGTCAAAGGTATAATTCGCAAGAGACTTATGGAGGCCGGAGCGGAGAATTATCATAGAGGACGACGAAGTCGCGAGTAGTGTGGGAGGAAATTAAAATGCCGCCATTGAATGCCGGTGTGGAAAAGATATGGGAAGCAATACTTTTGATGGAAAATATACCAGCACCATGGAACATGGGAAGTGAGCCACCACTGGAGATAGAAGTCATGAGTTACATTTCTTACCATCGCTTTCATGGGCACCTAACAAATGACTTTGCCCAGAAACATCAAGAGAATTATCCTAAGAATGATTGATCGGGAAAGTTAAATCACTTTTTAAAGGAAGAAGAGAAAGTTCAACATTTACCACCCCCCACCGGCAAGGGAAAAGAAACATTTGTTATAGAAGTTGGGACAAAGGCTAAAAATTTGTTTTGCAACTCCATTGTCCCTCATACCGCACTATTGAAGATTTTCATGACATTGTACTTAGTAGAGTTTTCGCGAGGATGCGATGATAAAGAAGTGATGAGTGTTGCGAAGACATCGCAGCTAAAAGAGTGGCAATTGCGGTTATTTCTTTCTCGGTGAAGAAGTACCCAAAGGAAGAAGTACATGATAGTCCACTGGTTGTGAAGTGGAAATTAATCCAAAACCAATTGATGGCGAAGATGATGAAGCGGAAACTTGTTGGGCAATCAATAGAATATTGATCGATCTTTTGCGATTCAATCAACATTCTTTTCTACCATACTTACAAAACTATGGGAGGAGAGATGAAGACTTGATTCCTTCAACATACAAAATATATGGCTTCAATGGTACATGAACAAGCCCAAAGGAGAAGTGCACATGAGGATACCCTTGCGGGGGTTATCAAGCGATATTTTGTTTTGTGTAGTTGATGTGGAATCTCCCTACAATTCATTGATTGGAAGACCATGGCTTCATGAAATTCTAGGTATAACTTGACATACCATCGGTGCATAAAATTTCCACATCCTAGCGGTGTTGGGATTATAAAAGGAGATTGGACGAGAGGGCAAAAGTGTTATGAGGTGGATGTAGAAAATTGCGAAGAGAGAACAACAAAAAGAAAGGTTGGAGGAAGAATGTACATGATGAACAAAGAAAAGAAAGATTAATGGTAGATGCCATAGAAACAAAAGATGAAGAGATCTGCGAAGTAGCTTGCACAAAAATAAGCGAGTATCATGATGCAAAGGAGACATTGAAATGGTGGAATGATGCGGAAGCGAAGGAAGTAAGAATAAAAGGTGTAAAAAATGAATAATTGTGAGAAAAGATAACAATTTAGTGATGAAAGCATGATAAGGATGGGAAGCGAGAGATGATGGTTGTGGAAACATTGTGCGAGAATCTCGCCATGAAGAATGTATTCAAATCTATTGAATAATGAAATGAGATTGTGCGATACCTTTCGCGGACAAATGATTGAATAAATTGATAAAATGAATGAATGAGTGAATGGGACAAACCTTTATGGCGTACACCCTAGTTCGCGAATGATATTTCGCAAGAGGCAAATGTAAGACCTAAAGTACGTCATATAAGGGGTATCTCTTAACATGGCTCGGGTGGAAGGTTACACCAGCTCTGAAACTGGGTCATGGAAATTTGGGGCCCATGAAAGCCTATCCCGGGAGATACCTTGGATTTCCAACTATATATATAAGGTTATACCCTGTTTGGACCTTGAGGGTCTTTCCCAAGGAGTCGATGTATGACCAAGGCGCCGGGTACACGGTTGAGTCGAGAGTGCGGGGAGCATGGAACTTCCTTACCACTCTTGACAAGTCTTGGCACATCTTTGCACTCTCCCGAAGAAAACTCCACTTAGGGTGCGATCTCGTAACCATAAACCATATAGGTATAAGGGATAAGAGGCTGCGAAAACAAGCTGGTTGTTGTTAAGACCGGATGGGAGGAGCTAGTCTTGTATGGCGATGTACGCCTCCTTGAAGGGCAACCGGGGAGAAGATAAGGCGGCACCCTCCATTAGGGAGGCGATAAGTGTCAAAAGACGCAAATGTCATGAGGCTTTATTCTCAAGAGAATTTAGGCTTGTCATATTTGTGCAATGATCTGCGAGAGGCAATAATATTAACGCGAGGGTAAGACGAGATCAATGGGTTTTTACATGAAAGTGTAAGAACGTCCTGCGATTTAAATCGCAAAAAACGACAATGTCATGGGATTTTATGGTCGCAAGAACATTTAAACACATCATATTGTCGCAAATACAATATCTATGAGGCAAAAATACTTAAGAAAGCGATAAGACAAGATCACTGGGTCATTACATGAAAATGTAAAGACGTCCTGCGACCTTGTCGCAATAAGAGGTGGCAAAATAAGACCTTTAATTAGGAAGGCATAATAAGACCACACAAATAATGATAAGGCAAGATCAATAGATTTCTTAATCCATAAAGATATCTTGCGATCTTGTCGCGGGGATATTCTTCAAAAAAATAAATAAAAAAAAAATAAAAAAAAAATGATATATATATCTCGCGAGAATGATTATATTATTTAACTCGCAAAGTTGATTATATCTTATGAACAGAGGCAGAGGCAAGCGTGAAGTTATAATTATAAAGAAGGGTTGTTTGATTAATATATCTGAACAAAGGGAGCAAAAGTTGAAATTTACATTCAATAGTTAAAGATATATGTATACAAATATTACAAGAAATCAAAGAAGAAAGAGAAGTTATTTCTTTCTTTGGTTCTTCTTCTTCATCGATTCTTGGGTTTCTTCTTCTTCATCGATTCTTTGGTTCCATCACTCTCGTCATCAAATTCTTCTTCTTCATTAGCTTCACTATCGAAACATCTCGAGGAGCAGGCAAGTTCTCGGAACTTCTTCAGCGAGAAAGGGATATGAATGAAGAGGGATGTTATGGTCCTTACAAACTATTTCCATAGCTTGATTGCGAAAACGAACAACATCATTATTAAAATTCGCCACTGTAGTTTGGAATTGCTGTTTCAATTTTGAATATCTGTTCTCGCGAAGAGAGAGATCCTTTGCGAGACGCTTCTCTTTTCGGCTTCAAGTTCTCCAATCCTTATGCAAATCTCTTTTGATTAAAAAACATGAGGAAATGAATTAATGTTAATAATACAAAGGGAAAAAATAACGAGAAAAGTAAAGAAGTATAACAAACAACCTTCTCTTTCAAAGATCATATCCTTGATTAAGGTATTTTGCTCGGTGTGAAGACTAACATCAACACCTAAGTTATTTCTAGCGTTATCTAAAACCTTCGCAGACCCAGTGCAAATTCATCATCATTATTTATGACAAGAAGTGAACGAATTTGGTCTTCTCGCTCGCTAAGCATGGTGATACGACGAAGTAGTTCATCTCGCTCAACTTGCACATCAAGGAGAGATTTTTGAAATTTTGCTAATGCAAATACTGCACCTCTGTTAGTAATGCGATCTTTCTCATCTATAAGATCACTAAATTTCTTCCTTAAAGTTTTGGTCTTCTTCTTGGAGTCAACGAACTTTCGTTTAAAAAGATTAGCCAAATTTAAACTAGATCTATGCTCGATTTTTAAGAGATGATGTTTGGATTGAAGATCCTTTAATGAAAGAAGGTTATCATCATTTGAAGAACTACTTAGAGATTCATTGAGGCGAGCAAAGGAGTACATCATCATCCATGGGCTCGGGAAATGAATGAAGAAGAATGGACTCTTGAGAGGGTTATATATGTCTGCGAAAATAGTAAATTAGGCAAAGAAAGGTAAATGGTAAAATAAAAAGAAATCGAGGAGCAAAAATTGTTATACCATAAAAGGCGCTTATTTGCGCTTTCAAGAGTAGATACTCTATTTTGTTGAGAAGTAAGTTCGATTCCAATTGTTTAATCCGTTCATCCTTCTCATGAGATGGCTGTGACCCCAATTTCTAGTTCTCGAACCCTCTTGCTCAATTGCAAGTTCTTCTTTTCAAGGTTGTTGCGTCTTCTCTCAAGGTGCGAGGCGGCAACAAAAGCATCTCTCCCCGATTTGTAAAAAAAAATAAATAAATAAATATATATATATATATATAGAAATAATTAAAGATAAGAGCGGAGTCACAAAGAGGTAAAGAGGTGTTAACATACCAAAGCATTGAGAGCATTTAGAAGGTCTAGGTGTTATTGTTCGAGAAAATCCGCGAAAAGACTCAATATCCTCCAACAATGGGGCATCACGGATCTTAGCGATAGTTTCGCAAGTAGCAGGACAAGTTGCTATCGCCAAAGCCTTGCATAGAATCGGTAAAAACATTAGATAAAAGCGCCATAGCGAAGTATCCCGAATGACTTTTCTTAGCGAGAAGAGGTGCCAATCTCATTTTCATCTTCCAAGTCTCGCTAGATTGGGAGTTAGAATGTGAAAGAGGTTGGAGTCTCCGTCTTTTGGAAGATGGGCCGGGAAGATTTGTCCTTGCGAGAAATGGCCTTATTCTTGCCTTTAGCCTTCGCGGCTCCGGTTTCTCCATCATTAATCTTTGCGATTTCAACTTCTTGACACCAATCTTCACACACGAATAAAGATAAGAAACAGAGGCAACAATATTGTTTAAAATAACAAAAGAAAATGTTTCTTACTTCATCCGTGAGTGATCGAAATATCGCCGGGATATTTGGGCGAGGATCCTCTTTATATTTCTTTCTCATTACGATGACCTAAAATTTTTTCTAAAAAGTTAATGAAGGAAAGAAATGGAAGACATAGGCAAAGCAAATCTAAAATGAATAATATGTATATACCTCTTTTGTCTTCTCGGGCCACTTAAATTCCCAAGGACGATAATTCGCGAGATTGGGTTCAGTACATTTGAGCTGCGATATAAGGTCCACTCGAAGGAAGAGGAACAACCCACCACTTTTCATCCTTGGAGTAGCGAGGATATTATTTTTACCCGAATGCCGGTCAATGTCTGCATAAACGGTTTGTCGACATCAACATTATCATTTTCTTCAATCGAACGCCCAAATGAGATTTATCGTTTCTCATAGTTATGATGAATAATTTGCAAAGAAATTATCCACGGTATACTTCTCGGCAACTATTGGTATATTTGCAAATTGGGGATTTCTAACATTGTCGGGATATAAAGATCCTTTACGCACCACGAGAGGCGAATTCAAGCATCGGGGCGAATACAATCGCCGTTCAATTGATAAATAGCCGCGAGAATTTCTCGTGAGCGAGAATCTCATAAAATAATGGTATTTCGGGATTATACAAAGGAATGGGGAGCCTGCCCCGAGTTGACCTAGCGAGACTATAATTCTCTGATCATCAATGTGATGATCAGAAAATAATTTTGCAGAAAGCATAGATGAGGATTCTTGATGTGGAATGGTAGATAAAGTGAAACCTTTTTCCTGTAATTTCTTTTGAATATCAGTAAAATGAGGAGCGTATGTACGACCAAGTGAAGCCATTATCGAGTATAGGAATGAAGGGAAAGTGAAGAATTGAAAAGGCCGATGGCAGAAGCGCAAATTGCGGAAGGAGAAAGGTGAAGAAAAGTTGCGGAGGGAAAATAAAAAGAAGAAGAGAAAGAAGAGAAAACTATATATAGAGAAGAGAGTTCTCGAGAAAACAAATGCATTTAATGAGAGAAGGGACGTGAATGGTTAAGAATAATCGGTTGAAAGAGACGTGTCAAGAAAAGAGTGGAAGAAGAAACACCTGTAATAAATTCCGTACACAAACAAAGCAGTGAAAATAAACAATCGCAAGATAAAGATAAGCAGTTGCGGCACTTTAAAATATAGGTTCTCATGACATTTCTCTTCTTAGCAGAGAAGACATGAGAAGAGGCAAGATGTAGGACCGAATATCGCGACGGCAATACTTGAGATTAATAAACGACCGCGTCGCCAAGGAGTCGCATGGAGGTAAATAAATGACGTAATAGATGACGACAGTTAGAATATGAGGAAAGTGTGAAGACTTGGCGAGATTTAAGAGTGACGCGAAGGCAAACAGTTGTACATTCGCGATCATTCGCGAGACGTTTCCGAAAATAAGGACAAGATATATTTGTCATCCACTATGTAATACCCTATATAAAGGGTCGAGTAAGTCTGTTGAGGGAGAGGTCTTTTGAATGGTGAAACAAGTCATTAGGAGAGAGAAAGTTAAGAGTGATTGTAATTTCTTTAGCTTTGTTCTATATTTTTTTGTAAATCTTTCAAGAAAACAATTAATAAACATATCATTCTTCATCTTCAAATGAGTTGATTTAGCAGATTTGAGTGAGGGGTGTAGTGTGGGAAATCCTGCAACTACGGAGGGCTTAAGCGTGGGCTCGAATGGATGAATAACGGAGATAGTTGAGCTAAATGGGCCTAAACACAAATATGGTGGTGCTACTGCTAAGTGCTAACGAGATGATACGGGTGATTGGTGGTCGGCAAAGATGTGTGTAGGATTAAACCGAATATTAAGGGATGATTTATACACGTCACGTGTAAGTGCAACCGATATCTTGCCCGAGGTTCCACAACTAATGTGGAGAGTTATCATAAGAGATTAATCTTACCTGTATACGGAACCACAAAACACCAACACGCCCGATGATGACGTGCGATTGGTTTCTTTAATAATTGCTTCACGAAATACCAAATCCGGACTAGCGTTTAATCTTGGAGCCGTAAGTTGTAAAAGCTTTGGTGTTGCTGTACTCAACCAGTATGATAAAGCCCTTTTGTTGTTGTCGTACTTTCGTATTTCCACGATTTTTTTTTTTTTTTTTTTTTTTTTGAATACGGTGAGATGGGGTGATGGATGATTTTAGTGGTTGATGGTGATGGTGGTAAGCGAGTTGGGATAGAAACGAACTTGCTTTCGATACCAATTGATAAGAAACGATTTGTTTCTTAACCAACGACAATGACTCAAGCTCAAAAGGTCATGATTCAAAGAAATCAATAAACCAAAGGGTAGCAATTTGCTTAATAATTCTCTTCTTATGATTAATCAGTGATAAGGCCTATTTATAGGCTACATTACTTGAAATTAAGAAAACAATACTACTCCTAAAATAGTATTCTAAACAAATATAAACTCTAAATAAAATAATAAAATACTTAAAATATAATAAAATACCTAAATAAATATATTATCTCTAATAATAAATAATTTATGCTTATCCAATGCCTTGTGCCTCCATGGGACTTGTGTGCTCGCCGCGCCCTTCATTTGCTAGCTGGGTGACTTCCACAATCTTGAGAGACTTGACCGTATAAAGGATCATATCGCCAAATATGCACGAGTGACGTCGGGTCAACACCGTTGACATGTTCCATAAAATGTGGTCTTATCATAATATCTTTCAAGCGTTAGATCGAACTTAGCTTGTTTCACACAAATGAAATGTACCATCATTTAGGTTTATGTAACCGTACCTAAGCGTGTACACCATGTTGGCTCAACAATAGTTAACCGAAGTTATCCATATGAACACTCTCATATCAACCTTGTTCATCTTAACCATAATTAGTTCAAATGACTCAAATGAAACTAGTTAAAGAGTTGCTCAATTGCTATATTCTCATAGAAGTATACAAGAACACAATTGAAGCAAAATCGGTTTGATTCACTCGAATCAATTCATGAATATTATAGCCACGGTTTGCAAAGATTGCATTCCTTATTATATAAATGTTTATGTTCATGTACATAACCAATTTTAGAACTTTAACCTTCAAGTATGCAAACGCGTCGCATACTTGAAATCTGACCAGATTGGGTTTAGCGATCGCATGGCAGACCGCCTTGTTTCAATCGCGAAAATATTAGGACATGAACACCATGCTTGATCGCATACTTAGGTTCCCGAATTTCTCAAACCAACGATGCAGCGAACAGGTTAGCATACTATGGTTCCAGGACATGGATTACATATGTGCAGAATACACAACATGACATATCCAATAATGGTTAATTGTTCTAAACTCTTATTTAAATCATTGAAACTTTCTTACTGTGGGTATAATCTCTTACAATCTCCTCTTAAAGATCGTGAAGAAGATGTGCGTTCAAAGAATTCCTGAAAATATTCGTCGAAATATCTTTGTGTTGAAAGAAGAACTTGCAGAATCAATAAAGATGTAGCTCTCAATAAAGTTGTTTTAATGACAAAAAACGTCTTTCTCTCACGAGATAAACAATTGGAGGCTGACCTTTCGCGACTCGGAAACAAGGTCAAGGCTGTCTGGAAGAAAACTTGAAAAAGTTTAACCTTAGCTCAACAAAATTATCCACTATGCTCGAAGCGTGTAAAAACATCGTGATACCACGAGGTTTGGGCTATGAAGGAATAGGCGCTCCAAATAGTAGTAATATGTATTTTGTTTGTACTATGCAATCTCCAGTTTAAAAATTTCACCGATAGCAAAAGTGAAAAATTACCTTCGGCCATTTAAGTTCTTTAAGGTTTTCAACCTCCTAAGACAGTTCATATGAGAACTATTAATAACATTCCATTCGGATATTCTTTATTGCGAAAACAAGGGACACCTTGAAAGGAGATGTCGTTTTAAGTTTTAATGAAAAACTTCATAACATTCTTATCTGGATGTGTAAGGGAAGTAATCAAACTGTTTCTCATATTATTTGATTTTAATTGTCCCATCTTAGGACAAAGTGTTGTGATGAGCCAAGTCTTTCATGTAAAGATAACACAAAGCCTTTTTACAATTGTAAAATGAATCTTTGTTATACATCCGGATAAGAATGTTATAAGGACAAATGAATGCTTTGTTGGTCCAACGAGTAAGAAAATTCATGAAACTCTTCTTAGTGGATCGAAGGAAGTTTTGGATTAAAAGTGTCAACCGTTCCTAAGTATATTCATATCAATAATCGTGTTTCGGAACTCAAGACCAGTATAAACAAACTCAAGCGTGGCATTAAGAAGGCAAGGAAGGCAGCAGCTTCAGGTATCTCTTGTCCTCCTTTTATTGATTCTCTTGAGACTAACTCTATTGACTTCTCTGATGTTGTTCAAAAAGGAAAAGTTGACAATGTCAATACCCTTGACGAGCAATATGCTCATCGAATTACAACTCGACTACTTACAGTTCACTACACCAAATTCCCGGATTCGTAACAGGAATTCGTAACGGCTTTAATGGCGTTACAAAATTCCGTTACAAATGGCCGTTATAAAAAATTAATGGCAGGGAGTCGTTACTAATTTCTTAAAATTTCATAACAGGGCTAAGCCGTTACGAATTTTTTTATAGGCGTGCCAGTCACACGCTTGGTAACACTAGGGTGGTCACACTTGGGTTTTTTTTCCACCCAACTTAGTTTTAACTAAAGGATGTTTCCTCCCATGCCAAGGTGGCACAATATCCCTACATGCGTATAACCCTAACTCTCTACTCTCCTTATCTTCTTCTTCTTTTTCCATTTCCAAAAGCTCCCGACGCAGCTTCTTCTTCAAAATCTTCTCCATCCTCTTCTTTGTTTTCTCAGACAAAATCGATCACAAGCTTCGCTGCTATGAGGTTGAGGAAAGTTAAAAGTTGATTTTCCTTTAAATCTAGCGAAGATGGTGAAGGAATAAAACCCTAAATCAATTTTTGTTGTTATGCTTTTGTTGTTATTAATAGAGAGATGATTTCACGAGCAACTTTGTTATACTTCATTAGCTTAGATTTCAATTTCGATTAAGAATCCTACGTAAATCTTCTTTAAATTTTAATTTCAGTTGTAAACCCTAACTAATTTTTTTTTTAATTTCAGACACCTCCAGTTCGAATAATCTTGAAACTAATAACTAGTTGTTTGTGATTTTTATTTTCAGTCACCTCTCGGTTTCAATCTCAATTCTACACCATTTTTTGATCTTGAATATGTGTGTGTGGATCTAATAACTGGTTGTTTGTGAATTGTGCTGGAAAACTTAGAGAGAACTCACAAGAGAAGAAGCACGAGGTAGATTTCACAAGAGGATGCAATACAACATATGATTAATTCTATCTTTGGTATAATTTCTTCTTCTCTATTCCATTGATATTAAGTTAATGTTGGTGTGAATCATATCTTTGAGATCTTTTGTGTGTATACTGCTTGTTATAAGTTGTTATGTGTGTTTTGGATGTTAAATAGGTTGTTGTAATCACTAATTTAGTAAGAAAAGATGGGTTTTAGCTATTAAAGTTGCTTATATTGGATTTTCAAGATTTTTTTTTATAGAATTATGGTTAGTTTGTGTTGAAAACTGTTAATGAAGACTAAGTTGTTGCTTATTAATGAGTGCGCTTTAGTTAATTTCTTGCAATGCAGGGTTTTGTAATTTTGTTTAGTTTATTTTTGGTGATTGTTTTGCATATATCCGTTGGTTG
This sequence comes from Papaver armeniacum, assembly GCA_023531295.1. Lineage (NCBI taxonomy): Eukaryota > Viridiplantae > Streptophyta > Magnoliopsida > Ranunculales > Papaveraceae > Papaver > Papaver armeniacum. The sequence continues at coordinate 4,434 of JAJJWW010005625.1, read as the reverse complement.
GAAGTAATAGCAGCAATGAGCGCTCATGAGTAACGATTTGAGGTGAAACAAGAGGAGAAGGTTGGTTCTTTTGGAGCCTCATGGTAAGGAATACATGCTTGATCTAAGATTGAGATTACAATTTTAAATGAAAATTCTTTCATTCAATAGGATTTAACATCAGTTTTTTTTTATAGTTATATTATTGTTATATTGGGATGGTCATATTTACTGCAAGGATCAATAGGTCCTCTTTAGATCAATTAGGTTAATGACAACTAATGGATTTATTCATTGGATGTCCACTGCACTTTTATGTGTTTGTAGATGGAATGACAATTTACTTCCCCTACTTTACTTCCATATCGTAAATTGGTCTTAGTTGTTTAACACTATTTTGTATGTCATATGGTTTCTACCTTATGGTGACATGATCATGAGCGCCACTTTTGAAAACTTTTTGACTTCGGTGCATATGTAATTGTGGATATAATGTGATCCTTGGATTAAACCTTTTATTTAAGTTTTAGATACATTTCATGTGTTACGTTCGATGATCAATACAATTAGGTCGATGTAAATTAAGTTTTGTTAAACAAATTGATGGATAACTATAGATTAAGACCTTTAATTTATCGAGATGCGAGATGTTTTTAAGTATTATAGCATACACTATGTTTACAATCCCATAGCTTTACCATGTTTAAGTGCTTATTGTATTTACAAATTTCTTAAGTTTTGTTTTCAAGTTGTTGATTGGCTCTCTATGTCGGGTTAGGTTGAACCGTTAGCGGGTGAAATTACTAGGTTAATCTCTTTGGGATGAAGTCTTGCTGTATTTTTGAGTACATTCCTGCCTTAGAATAATCATGTTCGATTTATCAAATTTTCGATGGGTTGTATGTTCTTTGTGTTCTTACCATGAGAGTCGATTTGTTTAGAGGCCTATGAATCGATGGCCTACAACGAGACTATTGGTTGGTGATTGTCAATCCGTCAAATATAATTTCACTTTTCTCAATCAACTAGATATAAATATAGTATGCGATAAGAAAGAGTTCGTATCCACAAAGAGGGCTTTTACGTTGTTATAAAATTTTAGTTTCTAAGTAACCACGAGGAATGTTTGTTGTATTTAAGCAAATAAAAGTAATTGAAAGCAAAGTAAGTAATTCGAGTTATCAATAAGGAGAGGATATTGATCACGGGATAGTATCATTCACAAACATATATTATCATCAATGATTAGAATTGGTATTTTAATCTCATATTTATTAAAAGTCCTAGGATACCATGATCGCAAGTATAACCCGTTAATTTCCGTTTTCATCACAACCACATTAAAAGATGCATATGTGAATTCTTCGTGAAAAGCAACCTAAAGTGTAAAAGCACAATTAAGTTTAACTCCCTAAAAGCATTAAGTTTTATGGAATAAGACTCATCCCATGCGGACGAATGTGTAAAAGCACTAAACGTTTTAACAAAAGTTATGATTCACTTGTGACTAGTAGGATATATCACTACAAGCACTACCCACAATTATCTTTTACTTAGAATCGGGATAAACAACTTTTCGTATTGAAAACCTAATATAGCTCTAGAGATGAACACAAATCGGATTGATTAAGTTCAACCTAACAAGTTTTCAAATCTTATAACACTATTAATTGTGAATCACAAACAATAATTACGAGACAAAACTAATTCATTGAATCAAAAGCATGTTGAGAAATCAACTTTTATCCCATAACCAATAATATGTTTAGCTACTCATAGCTATGGAGTTCATCATAATCAATATTCAATAATAAAATAATGAAGAAGAAGAACAAAAGCAAACCACAGAAGCGTAAACAAAACGGCTCTCCAAAATTCCAAGAATAAGATATATCATAAGTTGTAGAAGACCTTCCTTTTATAGCTTTTCTCCAACTTCTAAAATTAGGTCTAGTCTTCAAAGTCCATTAGATGAAAATCCATCAAGCCCATAAGAGTGAGAAACCCGTGTGAAAATACGCACAAAGTGGTCGTAGGAAATCGGTATTGTGGGCTTGAAATTGGCGGAAAAATCGCCCAGGAATCGGTTCGGGTGGCCAGGCAAAGTCCGCCGGTCACCCGGTCAAGGGTCGGATGGCGGTCAACTCGTGAAGACTGAAGTTAGGGTGAGTCGGCGTAGTCGGCCGGATCGGACATGTCGTCGAGTTAAGGTGGACTCGGTTTCGTGGCCCGAGTTAACTCGCCGCCATTGCACGAGCGGAGAGCAGTGTCTTCTTGGACAATCATTGTCGCAATACTAATCCGTCCCGGCCATGATGGTACCTTTCGGCTGATCCTCAAATGGCTTGCTGCCATTTCTGCCCTTCCAAAAGCACCACCTTCCCCGTATTTTCTAGCATACATCTATTCATTTTCTTGAACCACATCAACTTCAACTCTTGCAATTCCATTTCCCGACTTAGTTCATTGTAGTGCGAGAAAGTCTGCACACTCCGGCCTCGAGAAATATCCTGCAGGACTCGGCTCCACCTGCGAGTGTCATTGCGATTACGACCTGCACTCTCCCATGACTCCATTGCTGTTCCATCTCCACCAAGGAACCGGCAAACGCGGACCATCTCCATCTCTTGTTTACTATTTGTAATCTCAATCACAAATTTGCAACTCGGCAAACAAACCCCCATTCCGCACCAAATCCAACACCAAAAATCAATTCGACGCCAACCCAACAACATCGAACTCCACCTACTTGCCTTAAAGTGCCCACGATTCATCCTCCATCTCGATTGCACAAACCCCATTACACTCATGAGACCACAGAGCCATGGCAATCACCGGCCTAACACTGACACCACTGCGCTCCCCGGAAAATCATCCTGCCATCTCCCGTAACGGCCACTTTCTCTCGGTGAAACACCAAAATGCAGATCATTCCTCAAATCACCAACAAACCCTAGCCCGAGCTCTATCTACGCATTTCAATCACCTCGCCATTAGTAACAATCATTTGCCAACTTTGCACACGCAACTAGAGCCAGGCACCATCTCCCACTCCTTCTCGAGGCTTAATTCCAGTTTGCAACACATACACAATTCCAACATCGAGAATTTGCATTACCGGCTTCTTTCTCGGCAATTCAACCACCCGCATTCGGACCGCACCACCAATTCTAAGTATCAGCACCATCACAGAACCACCAGTCTCAGTCTTGCAGTGCCAATACCAGCTCAAACCATTCTCTCCACCAGACCCATTAAATCAATATCACCCCATCTTGCAGCTTCCCCTACAAATACGCGGCAAGAACCACCTCGAGTATCATCACCATCCTAGCTAGGGCCACGACTCTATGCAGCCATCTCCATTGCACCTCAGATTCACTTCGGTCCTTTGCTATACCGCAAACACACAACATCATGACCTGCACCGGACTCTCATCGGTCACCGCCTCCATGTCTTTCCATTTGCAACCCGTAATAGTACCCTGTTGCTACACCCAGCTTCACTTCAATACTGGTGCTTCAAACTACCGCCTCGACGAATCCTGCTACCGGCCCGCTCGGACAACCAACATCATAGCATCACCCATTCTTCACAATCTCTTCATGAATCGACCCAACAATTCTTCCCCTCATCGCCAGTTCAATACCCATCGGCGCCATAAACCATTTTATGGTTCAAATTCTCTTCTTGATCTCAATCCACAGACATGACATCAAACCCATTTCATTTGTGTATTCTGACTGCTCAATCATTCTCGATTCAAAACCCATTTTTCCCCGAGCTTCAACTCTTGATTGCAAAGAGACTACCACCATCTCCTCCTCTTTCCCTTGGTTCGATTGAATCAAAAGCGAAACCCTAATTCTTCTCTCGTTCTCCCATCGATCTCAAATTTGTAGCTAACCAAAAGCGACGGCATCGATTCTTTGTTCTTCAACCAAACCCATCTTCGCATCTCGATCTACTCCGTGGAACGACGACTCTTTCACTTTTCGGTGAAAACATTAACGGCGGATGGAATTGTCTTTGATTTTAGGGTATAGGTATAGGGCTGGTTGGATGGATGGTTACACCCAAGGATAGGGACCACCCTACTTATTAGCTAAGGGCCATCCTGATTGGCAACCCCTTAACCTTGTTGGGCTCTGATAACTTCCCCGTGAAATGACAATTTTGGCCCCTTTTCACCAATTTCTTCTTCTTTTACCCAATGACTCCAAAACACCTTTAAGACTCAAAAGCAAACATAAGATATACAATTCACGAAAAATAGCAAAAGCATAACTACTGATAGTAAATACGGATTTCTACACCTATCAAATTCCCCCACACTTAGACTTTGCTAGTCCTCAAGGCAAATCAAACAAAACAATTCTAAAGAATACATACAACTCCGTGTCGTCGAGGCTACGGTCACTTTTAGCATAAATAACAAGCCTTTAAACCACTAG
>JAJJWW010005624.1:0-157270 GCA_023531295.1 Papaver armeniacum | reverse complement strand
TGGCACAAATTAATTTCGGTGGAAAATTGTTATGCGTTCTTTTTTACAAGATCATGACTTTCAGACATAAGTTCTTGTTGTAAGAGGATACACTTCAATGGTTGGAGAAGGAGCAGATGTTGTTCCAAAAGGCAGAGAAACTTATAGCGATGATGATATTAGTGATGCTAAACACAACTCTGATGGACTAAATATTATTATCCACGCCATAAGCCAATATCTTCAACATCATGTGTCTACGTGTACTATATTGAAAGATGTTTGGGATATCTTAGAAACTGTATTTGAAGGGAATTTCGCAGAGAAGATAGCACGGCTTCAAAACCTAACTTCTGACTGGGAAAACCTTTGTATAGCTGAAGAAGATTTGTTTGAGAAATTTAATCACAAGTTGTCAGAAATAGTGAATGTTAGTCATGCACTAATAAAGACCATTTCTGAAAGGGATATTGTGATGAAAGTTCTGAGATCTTTACCGGCTCGACATGAGTCTAAGAAACATACTATCACTGAAGAAAACGATCTTACCACACTTTCTAGAAGCACCCTTGTTGGATAGTTAAAGATCTTTGATCTTGAACAACAATCTAAACCTGATAAAATGTCGTGTTCAAAGCACTAAAATACTTGATAAAAGTGAAAGTGTTAGCAACTCTGAGAAAGATCTTGTCCATGAATTATCAGAGGGAGATCTTGAAAATTCGATTTCTTTTATTACAAGACAATTTAGATAACTTCTCAAGAAGTGGAATAAATTGTTCTTAAGAGAATGTCCATCATCATCAGCTATGCCACATGATCGTATTCTCTCCAAAAGGTGGAGTACGGTAGTGATGATGAGGATATTCCTTAGTTCTTCAAGTGTAGAGGTTTTGGTCACTTTGCTAATGAGTGCCCAAATAGAAGAAATATACTGGCAACAAGAGTCTTACTGAAACTCTTGATGAAATAATGTAATACCCCGATTTCGGCAGTGGTTGGCCGAATGGAATATAAGTAATGGTTTTTCCTTTCCTAACACCAAGGCATTTTCAGCACAATTGACTCCAAAGTTGGAAGAAAACTCTGCAGTTAAGCGTGCTCGGACGGGAGCAATCCAGGGATGGGTGACTTCCCGGGAAGTTATTCTCGGTTAACGCAGTGATGCTCATTGAAAACCCCACACTTCCGAATAACCGCAGTGGCTAAGTGGAGACAATATCGGTGGAGGGACGGGTCATTACAAATGGTATCATATCCGACAATGGGTCACCTGCTGAGGGTGGGAAGGTACATTGGACGGGGTTGGTCCAGGTGATTCTCACGAGGGGTAGGGAACGTAGGAGATCTGGGCTTTATATATATTCCGGAGCCGAGGACGGCTCCAATATAAGGTGGTGGTATTGTAATACCCCGATTTCGGCAGTGGTTAGTTGAATGAAATATAAGTAATGGTTTTTCCTTTCCTAACACGAGGCCTTTTCAGCACAATTGGCTCTAGAGTTGGAAGAAAACTCTGCAGCTAAGCGTGCTTGCCAGGGAGCAATCCAGGGATGGTTGACCTCCTGGGAAGTTGTTGCCGGTTACCGCTACAGACACTAGCCTACTACCAATGAACTTTGGACTGGACTGTAGTTGAACCCTAATCAATCTCACATTGATTCAAGGTACAGTTGCGCTCCTTATGTCTCTGATCCCAGCAGGATACTGCGCACTTGATTCTCTTAGTTGATCTCACCCACAACCAAGAGTTGCTACGACCCAAAGTCGGAGACTTGATAAACAATTTTGTCTTACATAGAAAAGTCTATAGGAATAGATAAATATGTCTCCCACAAAAATACCTACGAGTTTTGTTCCGTCTTTTGATAAATCAAGGTGAACAGGAACCAATTGATATACCGGACTTATATTCCCGAAGAACAGCCTAGAAATATCAATCACCTCACAATAATCTTAATTGTATGGTAGCGAAACAAGATATTGTGGAATCACAAATGATGAGACGAAGATGTTTGTGATTAATTTTTATCTTGCCTATCGGAGAATAAATCTCGAGCCAATCTTAAAGAAGATCATACCCAAACACGATAGAAGATACAAGATCAGATCATGCAACTACAGAGAAAATAGTTGGGTCTGGCTTCACAATCCCAATGAAGTCTTTAAGTCGTTAACCTACAGGGTTTCGTGAAAAACCTAAGTTTAAAGGAGAACCGACTCTAGATTATGCAACTAGTATCACAGATGAGGTGTGGGGATTAGGTTTCCCAGTTGCTAGAGTTCTTCTTTATATAGTTTTCGAATCAGGGTTTGCAATCTAAGTTACCTTGGTAACAAATCATTCAATATTCACCGTTAGATGAGAACATGATTAGATTCAAGCTAATATCTTTCAAACGTTAGATCAAACTTAGCTTGTTACACACAAATCAAATGTACCTTCATTTAGGTTTATGTAGTCGTACCTAAATGTGTACACCATGTTGGCTCAACAATAGTTAACCAAGGTTAGACATATGAATACTCTCATATCAACCTTATTCATCTTAACCATAACTAGTTCAAATGATTCAAATTAAACTAGTTAAAGAGTTGTTCAATTGCTATATTCTCATAGAAGTATACAAGCACACAATTGAAGCAAAATCAATTTGATTCACTCGTATCAATTCATGAACATTATATCCACGGTTTGCAAAGAATGCATTCCTTAATATATAAATGAATTAGTTCATGAACTAAATCGATTTTAGAAATTTAACCTTCAAGTACGCGAACGTGTACGCATACTTGAAATGCCCGGACTGAAATTGGGTTTCGCCAGTACGAGAACAGGTACGCATACCACTAACCCCAGCAAAAAATCTTGGACATGAACCTTATGCCAGTACGAATACGGGTGCACATACTTAGGTTCCCGGACTTATTAAACCAACATGTACGCATACTATGGTTCCCGGACATGGACAACATAAGTGCAAGAGTACACAACATGTCAGAAACCATGTAAGATGTTACTCGACGATTTTCACATGATCAAGATGAACTTGATTGAAGAGAAAGCTTGTCAACAAATATTCCGAGAAATATGTAAGCGAGTTAAAATCAACTCGAAATCTCAAATGTGTATAATAGAAAACTATATCGTAACGCGACTTATGTCTCAAAATAGGAGATAGAGTAGAAATAGACTTTCCAAGTGATAGATGAGTTTCAATCTCCACATACCTTTTTGTTGATGAAGTTCCACAAGCTCTCCTTAGTAGTTCTTCATCTTAAATGATGAACGTCGTGAAGTCTAATGCTCAACTAAACAATCTATCCTAGTCTGAGACATCTAAACGTTAACTAGAAATCAATACTTATAGTTTTGATCACTAACATTGACAAAAAAAACTTGAGATAGCAATGCTTGAGAGTTCGACCGAGCAATGCTCTAACACATACATCATTCTTGAAAAACTCTTTAAAGATCCTTCTTCCATAACATGTGAGGATATAATGGATTTTTCACTTTCTAATTGTTGATGGTGGTTTTTAGTTCAGGGCTAAATTTGTAAAAGTCTATCTACCTGACCCGGGATCAGGTGTCTATATTCCGCAGGGAATTTGGAGAATATATCAAAATCTGATGAGTGCCTATGTCTCTCTTCATATTATTGAAATTCAAGCTCCTAGATGAATTGTTCACTAGTATAGAGCCTAATGAGTGTATAGGCTCCTAGCTGCATTAGTCACTAATCCTGGAGCCTGCCGAGTATTTTTCATATTGCTATGTTCCCCGGCTGAACCCTTAATATTGATATGGCATGACAATTTGTGTTCACTCGCAGTAGAGTAGCACGAATTTCCAAGTATCAAGGTTAAGGTCCTTGCATAAAAATACTCGGTCGGGAAGCATACTGCTCTCTGGAAATAAACTTAAAGATTTATGTGTCAACACATAGAATTCAATCAATTTTGTGATAATTCACAATATTCAGATATTACTCTGACTAATTTGCAAAAATTAGGGTTTTGCGCCATGCGCAGTATATTAGACCCCGCCGGTCGAAATTAAGCTTAGGCGAACTAGGCAATTAATCTGCCATGGATTAGTAGGTGCAAAATCCTACCCAAAATCAGAAAACAAGGAATAAAAGGAGCCGCAGGATAGGAGCAGTAACAAAGGGAGGTCTGGACATGCCATAGGCCAGCCGGCGCCACTTGCAAGTGGCCACACCCCATGTTGCCTGACCGGCCCGCATTTCTCATCGACCAATCAGGTCGTCGCTTTAAATCTTTTACGCGCACTGGAAGTGTGGCCACGCCATAACAGACTTCAATTAGGGTATCATAATCATAAACACTACCTTGCTTTAGTGGCGTTAATCGAAACCCTAATTTCCAGTCGTGGCCCAAATTACGCCACTTCGGGCCCATAACATGCCACGAGCCATGAGGGACCCAGGAAACCCTAAGAATGGCGTCATACCATATCCACTCATAGCAACCGTTGCTCATGTGCCCGTTTCCACATTATGGCCTTGCTATAATTCCTTTGGCATGGCTATGGCACCGTTTGCACAAAAACATCACCGTGCTGTGGCCACATGCCACACGCACTAATTAGGGTTTCGGCATGCCAAGACCTAATTTAGGTAAAGTTGTTACGCCAACCAAGTCAAGTAATGTTACCCAGAGCATTGGGATTGATGTGGCAACTGGAACTAATGTTGCCAAGCCATATTTGGTTCTAACACCAATGTGCCAAAATCTAGCGGCCATGGCTACGCCAGGCGCTACTTGCACCACCGTGCCACTGGCATGCGCTAAATATGCCACTATGCCATTGGCATGTTCCAATGGCGCCATTGTGCTATTATCAGGCGCCAACAGAGTGTGGCCATAATCAATGGCCACCCTTTTTCATGAGTTACAATCTCAGCCGTCCAAATTCGCCACAGAATTGACAGGCATGTGGCAAGTCTTAGGCGACCAGCCAAGACAAGCCTAATAGCATCACATGCTATTTTCCTGTGACAAATCTCCCGACTTTGACTTGCCACACATAGAAATCTGCTACACGTTTTCCACGAAAACACTCGAGACATCAAACATGTCACAAACTGGGGGATGCTCATCAGGGTATTGGTCTGGCGGTTTACACCATGCGGCGTGCAACACGCCCATTATAAGAAAGTGTCAGAAAGCAGGGCAGTTAGTGGCGACAAGAAGTAGTGGGTGTAAACTAACTCGTTTCCTTCATAGTGGGAACGTGGTTTTTGGCATTTACACATGACCCCACTTCTCCATCACTCCATCCTTCCCACTTTCTACGAGATCAGGGTGCGTTTAATATGACTTGTATAAATAAGTTTTACATATTTCAACCAAACGAAAGTTTTTGGTTAACAACAACATAAGTATCCAGAAAAACACAAAAGAACTCATAGCTTACATTCCACAAGCCAGTTCCAAATTCTGATACAAGTCATAAAATAGCCACACCTTTAGAATTAACCATTCTGGTGTCAACACCTTCTTCGCTTCCCTCCCTAAGACCAACTCATCTCCTTCACTTTGTGACCGAAGCAAGACTGGAATGGCCATTTCTTGGTTTAGGCCAGGATTGTACAGATTGATCTCTCGAATCTAAAGTACTCTCGTGCAGTGTATTTGTTTAAGATATAGATTCGTTTCTCATCCACACACCCAAATTTACCAAAACCAGCAAAAACAGTTTTTACCCCAAAACAATTGGCGACCACAGTGGGAGATTAATCTCTCGGTTGCGAAGCCAGTTTCTCAATTTCATTCCAATCTTCCCAAACTCAAGATGGTGGATCTTAGGTCTAAATTCAATCACCAATCCCAACTTTACGCCTCATGAGTTACCCCGGCCATCCCAAACACTTCCAAAGCCGATGATACTCGAAATCCAATCAACATGGAAGGTATGGCAAAAATATTAGAAGATGTTGTCACAAATCAAGCTGCAAAATGAGATGTTTTGTCTCTTAAGGAGTATAGCAAACCGGATGTAGCAAGATCCAACAAACATTCGCTCAAAGAACGCCGCCAATTTCAGGGATGGCACAAAATGTTGATCCTTGTCCGAGGTCTGTGCTCCCGCCAACAACGATGCAGACAGAGTATGTATACGTATCCAACGAGAGCCAAAGGGAATGACCAACACCAATGTACCGTCCGCAAGCGCAGTGATGTAGTTTTACAAGTGGTAAGTATAGGGTTTGATTCTCGGACTTGGGAAGTTGTTGATTTTAGATTTAAATAAAATTAATCTAGCAAATAAAAGAAAAGATAATGACAATATTGAGAGATTACTGGGAATCAGGAATTCACCAAACTCTTTTTCTATGGTTCAATTATTAATTCTTTGACAATTATAGCTCCAAAAATAATAGTTATTGATTCTAAATCTTTGCCAAGGTAGATTTTATAAAACATTAATTGTAAATGGTAAGCATGGATTATCAAAACACCTAAGCTAAGCATAACCCATCAAACTAAATCACAACTAATTAATTTAAAATCATAATTCAAAATATATTAATGCAAAAGTCGTAAAAAGAATTTAATAAAATTACCATAGTGTTGTGAATTGGCTTCCTCCGTCATCCCAGTGATGGGTTTAGCTCATCATGGTAGAAACACGCTCAAAATTGGTATTCATAACTCAAGAAGTGTTTACAAGAGGTTGAAAACAATAAAGCAGTGAAGTTGCAACGACCAATAAGTGTTGCAAAGTACTGTTAAACTCAAACTCCGATGATCTGGTCCAAGTTTTTTGATTAGAACACCCATTCAATCCCTGTTTAGCCCAAACGAGTTTATCCAAAGCAAAAACAGCGATTGAATCTCCCTACAACTGGCCCAAAACTCAAAACAAACCCGAGCAAAGTTTCCTCTCCTCTTTTGCTTCAACAGGACTCTGCAGCCAACTCTGATCGATCAGAAGACATACATCAGGCCTGTTATGCTCCAACAGGTCCATCCCAACTAATATTTGCGATTGAATCTCATTACAACTGGCCCAAATTTCGAATCCAAACTCTGCCCGCGCTGGTTTCATTTTCCCGCCAGTTTACTGAATTTGAATTTAGGAAGATGATCACCCCTTATCCTGTTGTTGGGGTGCGGATAGTACTTGCCTTGGAAATGGATGCCCCTTAGTAATTTGGGTACCCCTTATCCACTGTCGGGTTCCCTTTAGCAATTCTTCTGAGGTGTAATTATGACTTTTCTGGGGAGTCTCCAGCATACTTCCGGGGTGCCTGTAGTGCGTCTTCTGGTTGCCTTTAGTAATTTTCTCCCAGGACCACTTTTCGAGCCAAATTCGCCGCAAAAGCTTATTTCTCCAAAAACACCTACAAAGACATAAAATAACCAAAATAAGTACAAAATCGAGCACTAACAATATACATAATTGAGATCAATATAGACACATAAATGCGTCTATCAAATACCCCCAAACTTATTATTTGCTAGTCCCGAGCAAATCAAATCTACAAAATAAAATCCTAACTCACCTGTCATGAGACATCGTCGATTGCATTTAGCGTATGCAATAAGCCTTTAAACCCCTAGGTGGCCCTAGTGGCCGAGTTATAGTCTCGGGAGGGCTTACAAGAGATATACCCACAAAACCTTTATACTCCAGACCCTAGCTTTCTACGCAGAACCTTGGAAGGTACTAAAGAATATCCTTGGTTGGCATACTTATTGACTACAGGAGGAAGTACCCTGATGCGAAATTCCAATTGATGTACACGAGTTTGCACTCAAGCATACTAAAATTCATATATAAGTGACAGAGCTCTACTCATATAGTCTCACTATGGTTATCAATATCCGGAGTCAATGAATCACATGGATAGATCAAGAGATGGATATAGAAAAACATAGATGGTTTTGATGTTGACTAGTTGAACGATGTTTCTCATATCTGTCTGAAGGCCACTGCTAAAATGAACCTATCCTAATGGACTGAGATACTGGTCTGACTAATATCAACATAACTGGCATATACAAGGGAACCAGTGGTCGATAATCCTAACTCTAGATCAACTTGTCTGGCATATACAAGGGAACCAGCGGTCGATTTACTCGTCTGGTCGATTTTTTTTTTCTGGTAACAACATGATTAGATCTTGCGGATCCAAGCGCATGCTTCTTGTCAGCAGATTACATGGTAATTCCCGTGGATCCTGCGTTCCACGCTTGTTTAGGCGACGGAGACAGGGAGAACACACACATATTGCTATCTAAGTGTTAATTTTTATTTATTTTTGAGAATTATTCCATCTGGTCTGATTGTTCTGGTCTCTTTTTTTTTTTCTTTTTTTTCTTTTTCTTAGTAACTCAATCACTCTATTTCACCCTAGCAGTGGTAACAACTTGAATCGTGAGCCCCACCTAATCACTTAGAAAAACATATTTTAAAAAGAAAAACAAAATAAAAATAGAAGTGCAAAGGACTCAACGAGATATGGCGAAACTACCATGTTATTTCTAACACCCGAGCTCTGTGCTTTTATGAATAGACTCTTTAGATGTTTCCATCTAATCAGATTGGTTCCTCAACTCCTACAACCAAAATGCTTCCATCCACTTAGATTGGTTAGTGCCATCCTTAATAAACATAAATTTCTAGGCTCTGGAGTTTATTTATTGCAACTAAAAAGTTTCTCCCACACCCCCAAACTTAAATCTAACATTGTCCTCAATGTTCTAAAGATGAAATTAAAAGCATGAACAAGGAGAAACTGTTACCATTTGAAGCAAAAGAGTTAAGGAAAGATATTACCGTGTTGCATGAGTATTGGGTTACCTCCCAAGAAGTGCTAAATTTAAAGTCTTCAGCCAGACGTCTAATACCACAAAATGGCTAATTACCTTTCAAATCATATATCAATAGTCGAAACAACTGTGGGTCAACAAAACCAAATAAAACTGCCACAATTATAAGACAAATGTATCGGATCAGAAAAATGAACAGACATAACACATCCTCATCCAAGGTTTCCTGCAAGACAACTGGGTTTTTCTGTGGTGCCCACTTGGGCTTCATATGAGTGTCTTGACAAACAGATTCTTCTGAACTATAGGTTTCTAGTGGTTGGATTTCCTCTTGGACAGTATCAGGAGGATCAGTTTCGACTATGGAATTGTTTAGGCCGTTCGGATATCACACCGTGGTCGGCTTAGGGGAATAAATTTCTGGTTTCTCCCATAAACTGGTTTTTACAATTTTCGATTGGTGTTGGCTTGCTTATGACTTTGGGGAATGACACTATGATCTTAGGGGTCTCCCACTGTGGTCGCCAATTATTTATGGGTGAAAACTATTCCTGCCGAATTTGGTAATTTGGGGTGTGTGGATGAGGAATGAATCTAAACCCTAAACAAATGCACTGCGCGGTGAGTGCTTGTAGATTCGGAAATCAATCATGCAAGTCCGGCCTAAACCAAGAAATGGCCGTTCCCAGGACTTGTTTCGGTCACAAAGTGAAGGAGATGGGGTTGATCTTAGGGAGGGAAGCGAAGAAGGTGTTGAGATTGTGAAGGTGTTGGCTTGCTTATGACTTGTAACAGAAAGCTGAACCGGCTTACAGGATGCAAGCTATCAGTTCCGGTGTTTTGTATTAACACTTGGTTTCTGTTTCTTGTCTGGACTTGCTCTTGTTTCTCCTGTTTGGAAAATAGGGAGGAGAACCTATTTATACAAGTCATTTGAGCCTTATTCACGTCTCTCGTGGGAAGTGGAGGAAGTGGAGTGATGGAGTAGTGGAGGTGTGTGTTGGTGTTACACGACCAGTCTTGCCCACTTCTCCTGTCATCTCTAACCGTCCATAACTTCCTAACACGTTCTTGTGATGGCGCGTTGCACGCTGCACGCTGTAAACCGCCCACCAATACCCCAAGTATGTATCCCCCGTTTGTGACATAATTGATGTCTGGAATGTGTGAATCGTGGATCCACGAAAGGTAGCATGTAATCTTTGAATTGAATAACTGCGTTATTCGGGAAGTTGATACTTGTGAAGTATCATGTGTATTTTATGCGTATCTGCATCATGGTGTGGTAAAGTGATGGGTGGTGACGCCTTCCCGACCAATTAACTCCCCGACCGTGGTTGTATAACCAAGTCTGGTGAAGTTGGACGGACGAGATGATCTTTGAGACGCTCATCTCGCGACCGTTGATGGAATTAGGGTTTTAGAAGAGGTGCGCAAGCATCCTCTTCATCCCGGTCGAATCCAAGCATGGGATATGACTTTGGCCAGTCCGACCATACATGCGTGTAGACGGCATGACGGTGTAGGCGCCTATACCCATTACCTCACGTAAGTATGATCTCGGGACACTCACCCGTCCTATGAAGTTGAGCGGTCGAGATCAATTTGTGACATAAAACCAATGCCGCAAGAGCCGCGCGTCATGCCCACTTAGGGCGCACGTTCCAAGGTAACCAACCTTGGTCGGTCTTGGCCGATTGATCTGTGTGAAAGTGGTAGGCTGGTGTTCACGCCTATACCTCGAATATCCCATGAAAACGTGATCTGAGCCATCCAAATCGTCCGTGAAGTTGAGCGGACGAGATCAGTTTGCGGTTTGGGAGGTGCGACCACGCTAGTTTGGGCGCGCGTCTTGGAGTAACTAGGCATGATATGCCTTGTCCGATCGGGTGAGGGGATAGATGGGTCCACGGTAGTCATGCTGGTATGACCGGACCTGCTTAATCTGATCTTGGAACCTTCATTCGTGCCGGAGAAGATGGACGCTCGTGATGCTCAAAACCCTAATTTTGGGTTTCAAGGTCGTGCGTCAATGCTTTATTCGGTGCACGAATTGAGATAACCAACCATGGTTGGTCCTGACCGATTGGTCAGGTATGTAGGCGGACCCACGGTGATTGTGTTGACATGCTCCGGGCCCTTTGAATCTACATCTACACCCTCCATCTATACCGCGAAGATGGATGGTTAAGACCATTTTTGCGACACATGTAATATGCCGCAAACCCTAATTTTAGGTTTTCCGCCCATACTGCTATGGTTTGGACGTTTTGGCAAGCTAGGCCAATTCTGGAGGGAGGCCGACCATGCGGGGTCCGCGTTGGTTCGACAGTGGATATTCCATACCTGCTTGGGGGTGATAGAATTGATCTGGGTCATCCAATCATGCTTGTGGAGTTGGATGACTGTGATCATATCCGGACTGATATGGTCAGTCCGGATGCTTAATCGGGCTATTATAACACACCGAGAGGGGCTCAATCGGGCTAGTATAACACGCCGAGAGTCAGCCTGTATGGGTATTTCGTACATGGTTTCATTATAATGCTTGGAGGTTCGTGTTGCTCTATAAGAGCAACACTCAGTCGTCATGCCGCACTGATAATGAGTACAAGAAATACAAGGCTGATTGCGCATTAATTAATAATGCTAGAAATTCACAGGGTATATGGGATTGTTGCTACATGCTCCAACCTGGATGAATTTCGTGTATTCACAGAATGGGATTGTTGCCACATGCTCCATTCTGGGTGAATTAAGTGAGGGAGTATCCAACACTTATTGATGGCCTTATCTTTTACAAGACGTCATCCCATGATTTTCTGGTTTTTTACAATTTTAACCTTAAATGAAAATCCACCATCAACATTAAGTCCCCTGCCTAGCACATAATGGTTACACTATTGTGGGGTAGGCATGAGATGGTGACAAATTTTGTACATTGAAATGACCAAGCTAAGGTGAATGTATATTTACCGGATAGGCCGACATCGTCATGCGTTGCCACGAAACTGGTTGGTTCTGATCAAGGTTGTGAAGGAAGCAGGACTTGATCTGGTGAGTCGCTTTGGTTCCCCTTGTATATATCCGAGCTTGGTACCTTCCTTGGGTCAGGTGTATTCCCCCTCGTCACGCACAACTTTCCCCAGATGTATCTGATAAGCATCGTTGATTGCTATCCCGAATTGGTAGCCTTTATAGGTAGTAAGTAAAGACTTCTTTTCTCCTGGGATTCTGTCGACTTGTGAGATTATAAAGAATCATCTCACGTAGTCATTTATTCTATATCTCAGGTACTGTTCCGCACTTATCTGATCTCCTGATTGACTGATCGATTGATTGATTGATGATTTTTTTTTGTGCTCATAACCTCTTCTCCTTTGCAGTTTATCATGGAGGCGGTGGACGATCATTCTGTCGCTTCTCCAGAAAGAAGCTTCGAAGTTGAAAAGCCCGAAACCCATGCACATGAAGAAGTAATGGCTAAGATCGATCTTTCACTTCGTGAATTTGGCCGTGCTATACAGGGGATGTTTATCCTGCACCTGCGTATTTCCAGGGGACGCATCTGTGCACTTTCAGCTGCGATTGACATGGAGGAGCGTTGGAGGCACGAGGAAGCGTTGCAAGTACTGGTAAGCGCAAGGGCATAGAGATATGCAGCGCGGCTGAAGAGGCGGAGGGTTGAGCATAAACAACCTCTGAATGAAGATAAGTGTGATTACCCAATCCAGGATGGCGTGATAATTCTTGACTCCGACAAAGAGGAACCTGAACATCTGAAATCAATCGGTACGACTCCTAATGTTGACGCGCTCTTTAATGCTCCCGCTGATGATGTTGGGATGGAGTGCGCTGCAGAGATGTCTGATGCGGAAGTTGAGGTAGATTCGAAGGGAGGAGCATCAACAGGTGATGGCGCTGAAGCAGAACCTGACAGTGGTGCAGGCGATGTCGATCCTCTTGTCGACTAAAACCTCTTTTCTTCTCTTTCCGCTTTCCAAGTATATTCCGTATGTTTGAACATCTTCCTTGTACTCAGTGGCAGCCGAGTTCAAGTTTTTCTTGATTGTTTGAATAAAGGTTTTTTTTTTATAA
This sequence comes from Papaver armeniacum, assembly GCA_023531295.1. Classification (NCBI taxonomy): domain Eukaryota; kingdom Viridiplantae; phylum Streptophyta; class Magnoliopsida; order Ranunculales; family Papaveraceae; genus Papaver; species Papaver armeniacum. The sequence goes on along the minus strand of JAJJWW010005624.1, from coordinate 144,388 downwards.
CCCTTTGTCAAGACTGGAACTGAACTTTCTCAGGCGCAAAGGTGCGCCTTCACACGTAATTCTTTGTGATAAAAGAAATAATGCTATAATGGAATATCCACGGACCTGTATTCCTGATGCAAGATCTTCCTGGCCTTGCTGTGGCAGATGGCTCAAATCATTTTCCTTTGTGCACACGTTCTATTTCCTTCTTCCCATGAGATGTTTGCTTAGGGTTTCTTTTCTTGTTCTAGTGGGTTGATTTAGGCTGACTCAGGACTTTGTGTTTTTAGGGGTAGAGAGGTTCTCAGATGGAAATAATGTTTCAATTAAATTGAAAATTGAAAATTGTAACCCTAATTATGAATGCAAGTATTGCAATCATTTTCTGGGGAATTACAAATATGACATGAAATTGTAAAAGGAAACACGCTGGAAAAGATAGCACAGCGTTTTAAAGGGTGGAGGATGCTGGAAAGTGGTAGCACAGCATCTTAAGTTCGGTAGGGTTTGAGCCATTTTGAGTGAATTGTTATGCCTTCTAGTTTATCAGCGTTGATGAGCTTGCAGTAGCCGCCTAGGATGACATCTGCTACAAGGTATGGTTCATCCTCCTTCTCGGTGGCTGAATCGGGTGGAGTGGTCATTTTCACCGTCATGCTCCCAACCTTGAATGTAGTCGTCTTCGTCACCAGGTCTCCAATTCCAAATGGGTTTGGGCGTGCAGATACTTGGACTTTGGCCTTATCGTCTTTGACCAAGACAGCCTCTACGCTCTTGATAAAACGTTTGAAAGGGCCGGCTTCCCATTCACATCTCCTAGCCGGGGTTGGTTTGTTGGTTGGAGCCAGTCCCCAGGACTTGTCAGAATGAGGGGCGGTAGGTTGCAAAGAGAGTTGCGCGATGAGACTTACTTGAGATCGGAACCTTTCAATATATGCTGACAGGCTCTCTCCGGGAAGTCGTGTCACGTTGGCAAGTTTAAGGTAATGGGTATGTACCGCACTGGGATTGTTACCATTAGAGAATACATCGGTGCGCAACACAGCATCAGGACCGTCAGAAGCAGTAGCAAAAGTCTTTGGCTGAACAATGGAAGGGTGGATCGGCCCCCATGGACGGAAATCTCTGAGACACATTGTCAAATATGTCCACGAGTTTTGCGCCTGTTCTGGGACGCCTCCTATTCCAGCGGAGTATTCTCGAGCCACCATACAAGTTGCTGAGCAAATTTGCAGGAGTAGGAGCATAGCTTTTGAAGTGTTCCCATAAAAATGCCTGAAGAAAAGCGAAGTGAACGTGCGATTCCACCTTCTTGTACCCGTTAGAAACATGCATGTCCATTGCTAAGGCGTCCAGATGAGAGTACAGCGATCCAAGGAACAAGGCACCCAGGGGAAGAACTTTACCTTTTGCCAGCTTTATAGCGATCTTAACGAGGTCACCTCTAATGGTCTTCTTTCCATAACCGTCGTCGAATATATCTCTGGATAGCCATGAAGACAGGAACGCAATCACGCTGAGCTCATTTTCCAACTCTTGATCCGGCTCTGGGTCTGCAGGAGACCACTCCGACACCCACAAGGTGTAAAAGCATCTCGTATCTTTTTTCTCCTCCTTGTCCAGACTGTCGAATCCCGCCACCTTTTGAAGTATAGCATCATAGTTACGTTGCTCCGTATCAGAGAGATCGTAAGAAAAACTTCCAAAGAACGGGCGGGTTCATTAATGCAGCTACACTCTCCCGAGTAATAGTCATCTCTCCCCATCTAGATATGGTTGTATGAGTAGAAATGCGCCACCGAGAAATGAAGGTAATCAAACCCGCAGCGTCTTTCTTAATTTCAAGAGCAGCAGATGCCATGACCGCATTGAGGATTTGCGCCTTGGTCAAATTATCTTTAATGTCCTTATTACTCAACATGCGTCTCATCCATCCTTCATAAGAACCCAGTGGAGTATGACAAATCTTGAAGTCAATAGGGGAAGGCGGATATTCGTTTCTCCAGACAAAATCTCATCACAAGTGCCAAGAAGTAAATGGATCAAAGCATCCATATTTTCTCGAATCGGAAAGCGGGACTATCTTATGAGAAGGATGTCTTCTAATGTTTGGAAAAGGCGAGGTGAACAACTCATCATCGATGTTCGGCATATCTTTGAAGCCGTCAACACTTCCCGGCTTGGCACCAAAGATTATCTCCTAAGACATCTCAACAGAATTCTTTTCTTCATTCCACAATTAAATAAAAGACAGGAGTTAGAACTTGTATGAAAAGCGCATGAAGCGTGTAGTCACGCACGACAAGATACGTTGAAATGCACAAAAGTCGGGATTGGGTCCAAACACCAGTATCACTCAAGTCAAGTCTGGTATTGGTTTCAAGTTCGGTACAAGTTTCAGTCTGGTATTGGTTTCAAGTCCGGTACAAGTTTCAGTCTGGTATTGGTTTCAAGTCCGGTACAAGTTTCAGTCTGGTATTGATTTCAAGTCCGGTATAAATTTCAAGTTCGGTGTTACTCAAGTTCAAGCCCGGGCACAAGACTAATACAAAGTCGACTTTCAGTCAAGCATATGTGGGTGAGACCCACGTTCAATCAAGCATACACGGCGGGCCCGCGTTCATCCGCACACATCATAACACGATTTTTCTTTATTCATGGGAATCGTGTCTACGAGATTCAAGCCAAGGGTTTTTCAAGATATAATCTAAGAAGTTAGTTTTGCATGCAACAATGAAAGAAGAAGCAAAAACGACGTATTCACGGACTTGCGGAACTAAACCATCCTATCTATAAAAAGATTTTTACCTAAGAAATTAGGGTTTTTTCCTAAAAAAAAAAGTGAAACTTACCTTGGGCGGACGGACGGCGGCAGCAAATCCCGCAGCTCAGACAAAGAACTCCGGCAAAAGAACGGTGACAAATCGACAGAACGGCAAAGCACTAGTCACGGGCGGGAGCTGCTCAAAAAAAAAAAAAAAAAAACGTGAGGAAAAGAAAAGGGGGTCGGTCTCTTTTATAGACAAAAAATTAGAAGAATCCCAACGGAACAAGGATTCCTCTTTTATTTGGTTTCCTCTTTTGATTCAAATACCCTAAGGAAGGAAGCCGGTCCATCAAAGCTTAGGATCGCACACGTATGGAGGATTGCCCACGGCCAAAATCCCTCAAGGTAGACTTCCTTTGTCTTGTCTCCTTTGTATATGTCACCATCTCATGCCTACCCCACAATAGTGTAACCATTATGTGCTAGGCAGGGGACTTAATGTTGATGGTGGATTTTCATTTAAGGTTAAAATTGTAAAAAATAAAATAAAATCATGCGCTGACATCTTGTAAAAGACAAAGCCATTAATAAGTGTTGGATACTCCCTCACTTAATTCACCTAGAATGGAGCATGTGGCAACAATCCCATTCTATGAATACACAAAATTCATCCAGGTTGGAGCATGTAGCAACAATCCCATATACCCTGTGAATTTCTAGCATTATTAATTAATGCGCAATCAGCCTTGTATTTCCTGTACTCATTATCAGTGCGGCATGACGACTGAGTGTTGCTCTTACATAGCAACACGAACCTCCAAGCATTATAATGAAACCATGTACGAAATACCCGTGACAGCCGACTCTCGGTGTGTTATACTAGCCCGATTGAGCCCCTCTCGGTGTGTTATACTAGCCCGATTGAGCATCCGGACTGACCGTATCGGTCCGGATATGATCACGATCATCCAACTCCACAAGCATGATTGGATGACCCGCATCAATTCCATCACCCCCAAGCGGGATGGAATATCCACTGCCGAACCAACGCGGACCCCGCATGGTCGGCCTCCCTCCAGAATTGGCCTAGCTTGCCAAAAACGTCCAAACCATAGCAGTATGGGCGGAAAACCCTGAATTAGGGTTTGCGGCATATTACATGTGTCGCAAAATAGTCTCAACCATCCATCTTCGCAGGTATAGATGGAGGGTGTAGATGTAGATTCAAAGGGCCCAGAGCATGTCAACACAATCACCATGGGCCCGCCTGCATACCTGACCAATCGGTCAGGACCAACTATGGTTGGTTATCTTAATTCGTGCACCGAATCAAGCATTGACGCACGGCCTTGAAACCCAAAATTAGGGTTTTGAGCATCACGAGCATCCATCTTCTCCGGCACGAATGGAGGGTCTAAGATCAGATTAAGCAGGTCCGGTCATACCAGCATGACTATCGTGGACCCATCTATCCCCTCACCCGATCGGCCAAGGCATATCATGCCTGGTTACTCCAAGACGCGCGCCCAAACTAGCGTGGTCGCACCTCCCAAACCGCAAACTGATCTCGACCGCTCAACTTCGCCGGACGATTTGGATGGCTCAGATCACGTTTTCATGGGATATTCAGGTATAGGCGTGAACACCAGCCTACCACCTTCACACTGCATCAATCGGCCAAGACCGACCAAGGTTGGTTACCTTGGAACGTGCGCCCGAAGTGGGCATGACGCGCGACTCTTGCGGCATTGGTTTTCTGTCACAAATTGATCTCGACCGCTCAACTTCACCGGACGAATTGAGTGGCCCGAGATCATACTTACGTGAGGTAATGGGTATAGGCGCCTACACCGTCATGCCGTCTACACGCATGTATGGTCGGCCTGGCCAAAGTCATATCCCATGCTTGGATTCGACCAGGATGAAGAGGGATGCTTGCGCACCTCTTCTAAAACCCTAATTCCATCAACGGTCGCAGATGAGCGTCTCAAAGATCATCTCGTCCGTCCAACTTCACCATCTTGGTTATACAACCCTGGTCAGGAGTTAATTGGTCAGGAAGGCGTCACCACCCATCACTTTACCACACCATGATGCAGTACCTGCATAAAATACACATGATACTTCACAAGTATCAACTTCCGAATAACGCATTATTCAATTCAAAGATTACATGCTACCTTTCGTGGATCCACGATTCACACATTCCGACATCAATCATGTCACAAACTGGGGGATACATACTTTGGGGTATTGGTCCGGCGGTTTCTACAGGCGTGCGGCGTGCAACGCGCCATCACAAGAACGTGTTAGGAAGTTATGGACGGTTAGAGATGACAGGAGAAGTGGGCAAGACCGGGTCGTGTAACACCAACACACACCTCCACTACTCCATCACTCCACTTCCTCCACTTCCCACGAGAGACGTGAATAAGGCTCAAATGACTTGTATAAATAGGTTCTCCTCCCTATTTTCCAAATAAGGAGCAAAACAACACAAGTCCAGACAAGAAACAGAAACCAAGTGTTAATACAAAACACCGGAACTGATAGCTTGCATCCTGTAAGCCGGTTCAGCTTTCTATTACAAGTCATAAGCAAGCCAACACCTTCACAATCTCAACACCTTCTTCGCTTCCCTCCCTAAGATCAACCCCATCTCCTTCACTTTGTGACCGAAACAAGTCCTGAACGGCCATTTCTTGGTTTAGGCCGGACTTGCACAGATTGATTTCTGAATCTACAAGCACTCACCGCGCAGGGCATTTGTTTAGGGGTTTAGATTCATTCCTCATCCACACACCCCAAATTACCAAATCCGGCAGGAGTAGTTTTTACCCATAAACAATTGGCGACCACAGTGGGAGGTTGATCTCTCGGTTGCACAAAATTGAATTCTCAATTTTTCGGTTTCCATCTCGCAATGTATCCTAAACCACGGGTGGTTCGAGATATCATGAGAAGTGTAGCTAGAATGCTGGAGGATGTCTTGGCAAATCAAGCCGGTATATCACCAGAAGGCAGAGCGAGACATTTCGCCTTTTGAATGATATAGCAGCACAATTACAAGAAGGGTCGGCATGCATCTACTCAAGCAGTGCAAGAAATGCTGAATCCTTAGTCAGGAGTCACACCTTTACCGGTGGAGAGGCAAAAAGAGCGCGTAACCGCAGGAGACTCAGGAAAGATGAACAACATGGTCCAGTCAACAATGAAAAACCGAGGCAACTCCACAGAGGAAAGGACTTGTCCGGAGTACTACAACGTCTACCAGATAAAGAATGGGAGCCTGCAGCCTATGGAGCCCTGTTAGAAGATTTATATCTCAAAACTCTTGTTGAAGCCCGGAAGACTGTCCAATCCACATCGGACTTTCATCCAAGCGAAGAAATGCTTGAGGAAGGAGAGATCGATCAGGAAATACGTGAATACAGAGGATGGGAGCGTTCAATTCGATCACTCAGCAGTGATATTACGACACCTTCCACATCCCTTTACCCAAGCAAGCGATCCGCGGATATGATGGCACTCGCAAATCTTCCAACTTCATCTCCGGGACGTGCTCCACATCAAAGCCACGTAGAGACATCACAACGCCCACTAACGCAGGAAAAGCTAGACTCGAAGTACCTACACTTTCCGTTCCCGATGGAAAAGATTTTGGAGTTGCTGGAGATGTGGGTACTAAATAGAGAGGTGGAACTACCTCCTATATGGCGTCCACCAACCGATCAAGAAATAATGGACCCGAGATACTGTCATTTCCACCGGTTCCTTCACCACCCCACCAGTGAATGCAACGCTTTGAAGCGCATTGTTCAGGAGAAACTTGGTTCAGAGGGATAGCTCTCATTCTCTAAAAAATTAATGCGGACGACTTCCTTGGAGAGGCTACTTCGGTTTGATACAAGTGAGACTTCAAAAACAAGTAAGTTCTATTCAACAATTTTACAAGAAAGATAGTTTTGGAATTCACTGGGGACTTAGCATCCCGCACATGGAGAAAGAGACTCAGTGATCAAACGCATGTTTGCTTCCCTTCATACCTCCCTTTTACACGACATTTGCAATTTCATATGACATGTGCAATCATTCATGACCAAGATGCAAATTCCATTTAAAATAACCTCTTTCAGAAAAGTTATTCACAAAACTATCTCAAAATAAGCCAATTCAATTACCTATTAATTCAAAACCAGAAGTCAAGTTATGAAAAGAAATCCTCACTATCACTCAAAAATAAAAAGAAGAGACAAGTATATGGCACGAATCCTTCAAGGAAAGTCCTTCAAGAAGAACTCGTCCTTCCGGGCAAGAGCGACTTTCATCCTTTGAAGTACAACCTCGCTTGACTTCAACTCCTCGACAACTTTTCAACCTCTTCTTCCCCGGCGAGTAACACATTCTCGCGAAGGGGCTTCACCTTGTAATTTCTGGAGCTCCTAAATCTTGGAGAACCCTTTGAGGAACCAAGGAGCATTGAAGTCGTCTTTGTACAAACACATCTCGATGGCACTTCCGGTCTTCAACCATCTCCTCGAAACCTGTTCGACCCGGTCGTAACGCTCATCCCATGGATAGAAAATAAAGCCTCCTGAACGCGGTTGACCAATGCAAGACGACTTTTGAGCTTCGCAGTGGTAGCAATGTGGCCGTGCTTCTCCCATATCTCCGTGTACAACTTTTAGAACTGAGCTGGCACACTGAACCCTCCGACCGACACATGACCTGGATAAGGAACAATGAATGGAGGATCAAACAAAGCTCCAGGCTGCCGCTACCAATACTTCACCAGTCACAGGAGCCTTGTCAGTTGCAGGAGGTCTCTCAGAAGAAGTCTCCACGATAGCTTTATCGATTGGAACCTACTCAGAACGTTCTTCAAAGGGAGCCACCTCAACAATAGCGGATGATGTCTCTCTTACACTCCTCCCGATATCTACTTCGCTCTGGGTGCTAATTTCCATCACGGCCCCATCGACAAGATCACTCAGGGAGGCGCCTTGTTCAACCGAGATTGCATCATCTCTGTCATGGTCGGGAAAAGGAGCGGTTTCTCCAGACATCTCAGCATGAAGGTCAGTACCGCCAGACTTCTCAGCATGAAGATCAGTACAACCAGACTTCTCAGCATGAAGGCTAACATTACCAGCCTTCTCATTCTGAATGCGCGCCAACCTTGTGAAGACATTCTCTTCCGGAATTCCCTGATTTCAAGCAAGGATCACTCTTAAAAGAATTTACTCTGGAGAAATGAAGGAACCAACGGGAAGAGATTTAAATACCTTCATATTGGAGGAATTGAGGATCACCGAACCACATGCCTGCCTCTTGGATCTCTCTCCTGCTTGGGGAATGCAATCCTCAGCTCTGGTCCGTTTGGCTGGAAGTGGCTTCAACCGGAAATGCTTTTTCAAAACGTCAGAAGATGGTTCACCACGGAAACCTGTCACAACACTCTCCGAGAATTCCTGAAAAATCAACAGTTGCCTCCTCCAAAATTCCTTGTACTTATCAGTTACCACTGGGTTCTCCCAATAGGCCAGAAGGGAAGGCTCACCCGTTCTAAAAACACGTCAGCGTTAAGAATATTTGGGAAGAATTCTTTCGGAACCCCGGTGGACGGATAAATGGGACACCCTGATCAAATCCCATTTGACGAGCCGCCCTGTCAATATTGTACGGAGTCACATTAAATTCTTCGTTGAATAAAGACGGGACATATCCTGGGATGCAGCTGTGTAGGTAAACAATTTCCCCAAATCTCATAGTCTTAACATCGGTGCGCAACACAGCATCAGGACCATCAGAAACGAGCAAAAGTCTTTGGCTGAACAATGGAAGGGTGGATCGGCCCCCATGGACGGAAATCTACGAAGACACATTGTCAAATATGTCCACGAGTTTTGCGCTGTTTGCAGGACGCCTCATATTCCAGTGAGTATTCTCGAGCCACCATACAAGTTCTTGAGCAAATTTGCAGGAGTAGGAGCATAGCTTTTGAAGTGTTCCCATAAAAATGCCCGAAGAAAAGCGAAGTGAACGTGCGATTCCACCTTCTTGTACCCGTTAGAAACATGCATGTACATTGCTAAGGCGTCCAGATGAGAGTACAACGATCCAAGGAACAAGGCACCCAAAGGAAGAACTTTACCTTTTGCCAGCTTTATAGCGATCTTAACGAGGTCACCTCTAATGGTCTTCTTTCCAGAATCGTCGTCGAATATATCTCTGGATAGCCATAAAGACAGAAACGCAATCACGCTGAGCTCATTTTCCAACTCTTGATCCGGCTCTGGGTCTGCAGGAGACCACTCCGACACCCACCAGGTGTAAAAGCATCTCGTATCTTTTTTCTCCTCCTTGTCCAGACTGTCGAATCCCTCCACCTTTTGAAGTATAGCATCGTAGTTACATTGCTCCGTATCAGAGAGATCGTAAGAAAGACTTCCAGCAATAGGCAGGTTCATTAATGCAGCTACACTCTCCAGAGTAATAGTCATCTCTCCCCATCTAGATATGGCTGTATGAGTAGAAATGCGCCACCGAGAAATGAAGGTAATCAAACCCGCAGCGTCTTTCTTAATTTCAAGAGCAGCAGATGCCATGACCGCATTGAGCATTTGCGCTTTGGTCAAATTATCTTTAATGTCCTTATTACTCAACATGCGTCTCATACATCCTTCATAAGAACCAAGTGGAGTATGGCAAATCTTGAAGTCAATAGGGGAAGGCGGATATTCGTTTCTCCGGGACAAAATCTCATCACAAGTCTTGAAGAAGAAAATGGATCAAAGCATCCATATTTTTGAATCGGAAAGCAGGACTATCTTATGAGAAGGATGTCTTCTAATGTTTGGAAAAGGCGAGGTGAACAACTCATCATCGATGTTCGGCATATCTTTGAAACCCTCAACACTTCCTGGCTTGGCACCAAACATTATCTCCTAAGACATCTCAACAGGAATTCTTTTCTTCATTCCACAATGAAATAAAAGACAGGAGTTAGAACTTGTATGAAAAGCGCGTGAAGCGTGTAGTCACACACGACAAGACACGTTGAAATGCACAAAAGCTGGGATTAGGTCCAAACACCAGTATTACTCAAGTTTCAAGTCTGGTATTGGTTTCAAGTCCGGTACAAGTTTCAAGTCTGGTATTGGTTTCAAGTCCGGTACAAGTTTCAGGTCTGGTATTGGTTTCAAGTCCGGTACAAGTTTCAATCTGGTATTGGTTTCAAGTCCGGTACAAGTTTCAGTCTGGTATTGATTTCAAGTCCGGTACAAGTTTCAGTCTGGTATTGATTTCAAGTTTGGTATAAATTTCAAGTTCGGTGTTACTCAAGTTTCAGGCCCGGGCATAAGACTAATACAAAGTCGACTTTCAGTCAAGCATATGTGGGTGAGACCCACGTTCAATCAAGCATACACGGCGGGCCCGCGTTCATCCGCACACATCATAACACGATTTTTCTTTATTCATGGGAATCGTGTCTACGAGATTCAAGCCAAGGGTTTTTCAAGATATAACCTAAAAGCTAAGTTCTGCATGCAACGGTGGAAAAAGGAAGCAAAAACAACATGGATTCACGGCTTGTTTTACTAAGCAATCATGGGGCGTTTTTGCTATCAATTTAGGTGGAGGAACTAATCATGATGTATCTATCAAAGGATTTTACCTAAGAAATTAGGGTTTTTCCTAAAAAAAAAAAAAAAAAAAAAAAAAAAAAAACGAGACTTACCTTGGACGGACGGACGGCAGATTCCGGCGACGGCAGCTCCGGCAGCGGCGGTTGGCAAGCGGCAAAGAAGATCACGCGGGGAGCAGCCAAACAAAAAAAAAATTCGTGAGAAAAAAACAAACAAAGGGGTTGGTCTCTTTTATAGACAAAAAATTAGAAGAATCCCAATAGAACAAGGATACCTCTTTTGGATTCCTTTTCTGATTCAAATACCCAAAGAAGGAAACCGGTCCCACCAAAGGATTCCATACAAGCACAACGGCATGGGCGACTAGCGGTCGGTCAATACTCTTCCGGGTAAACTTCTTTTATCCTGTCTTTCTCACATATGTATGTCACCATCTCATGCCTACCCCACAATAGTGTAACCATTATGTGCTAGGCAGGGGACTTAATGTTGATGGTGAATTTTCATTTAAGGTTAAAATTGTAAAAACCAGAAAATCATGCGTTGACGTCTTGTAAAAGATAAGGCCATCAATAAGCGTTGGATACTCCCTCACTTAATTCACCCAGAATGGAGCATGTGGCAACAATCCCATTCTGTGAATACACGAAATTCATCCAGGTTGGAGCATGTAGCAACAATCCCATATACCCTGTGAATTTCTAGCATTATTAATTAATGCGCAATCAGCCTTGTATTTCTGTACTCATTATCGGTGCGGCATGATGAGTCGAGTGTTGCTCTTACAGAGCAACACGAACCTCCAAGCATTATAATGAAACCATGTACGAAATACCCGCATGGCCACAGCTGACTCTCGGTGTGTTATACTAGCCCGATTGAGCCCTCTCGGTGTGTTATACTAGCCCGATTGAGCATCCTGACCGACCAGTATCGGTCCTCGGATATGATCACATCATCTAACTCCACAAGCATGATTGGATGACCCGGATCAATTCCATCACCCCCAAGCGGTATGGAATATCCACTGCCGAACCAACGCGGACCCCGCATGGTCGTCCTCCCTCCGTTAATTGGCCTAGCTTGCCAAAAACGTCCAAACCATAGCGGATATGGGCGGAATACCACATTATTGTTAAAGTTTTTAAACTTTGAATTAGGGTTTGCGGCATATTACATGTGTCGCAAAAGTCTCAACCATCCATCTTCGCGGTATAGATGGAGGGTGTATATGTAGATTCAAAGGGCCCAGAGCATGTCAACACAATCACCGTGGGCCCGCCTGCATACCTGACCAATCGGTCAGGACCAACTATGGTTGGTTATCTCAATTCGTGCACCGAATCAAGCATTGACGCACGGCCTTGAAACCCAAAATTAGGGTTTTGAGCATCACGAGCGTCCTGATAGACGCATTTATGTGTCTATTTTATTCTCAATTCTATGTAATGTTAGTACTCGATTTTGCGCTTATTTTGGTATTTTATGTCTTTGTAGGTGTTTTTGGAGAAATAAGCTTTTGCGGCGAAATTGGCTCGAAAAGTGGTTTTTGCGCTCGTGGGATAAAATTACTATACGGACCTTCATTTTGGATAAGGGGTAACCAAATTACTAAGGGGCAACCTCAGGTCACATGCTATTCGCACCCCATCAGAAGATAAGGGGCGCCCATCTCCTTCCACATTTCAAAAGCAGAAAAAGGCGGGAATTTGGATGTTTTAACTGTGAAGCTCTCTGGATTCAGTTTGCACGAGATATAGTATGGATTTTGGTTGGGAATGATTTGATATAATCCTTTTGGAATGATTTGATATAATCCTTTTGCACAAAACAGGAATATATTTGTTAGTTTGCGAAAACAATCATAATATCGCAACGCATAGGGTTGTTAGAAGTTTCGAACTCGATAAGAAATGAAATTTCGACCGAACATGGAAATGAAGCTATTCACGGAATAATGGTGGTATATTTGGAAAGGTTGAAGAGTTTTAGGAGATTTAAAACACCGAATAACTCTCTTACCATAACAACAAGGTTATGTACGTGTTTGAGAATCAAAACAGGAATATATTTGTTAGTTTGCGAAAAGCGAAATAGGGAAAATCGGGAACTCAAAGTGAATTATCTGACATTGAGAGACACTACATTGAACAAGCGCGACTATGTTTGGATCCCATGGATGGTATTTGGTAGAGATATTTTCTCCCAAGAATCGCAAAATAGGCACGAGCGAAGAAGGAGAGAAGCGAGCTACAAATTACGAGGCAAATGAACAAATCTTAAGATCCTGTTACATTGAAACAGGGGTGGTAGGATGATTTTGATCGATAAAAAAGGGAGGTCGACGTTGATTCTCGGAAAACAAGGAAAGAAAATAAAAAGGGAGATTAACTCGTGAATTTTGGGTTATCCGTGTATAAATAGAGGTGCTGGGAGCTAAGAACAATATGGGAACAAATTAAGAGGGGTGGAGACTTACTTGTGATGGAAAATGTACCAGCACCTTGGAGTCGAGACTTTGGGGGTTGATTCGGAGGTTTGGTGGAGTTCACGTGGAAGAACCAAAGATTGCAGAGACGAGTTCTACACCAGCAGAACGAGGAAGAAGAACCAGACAACATCACTCAAAACCAGTCGCAGAAACCGTGACCTAAACTTTCAAACTCAACAGCTTTGCAACAATTTTCCAACAATTATTATTAGTTTGCAACAGCTCTGTTAGGGTTCTTTGTAACAATGAGTTCAGAACAATTATATCTCATTACAAACTCGATTTTTCTTCAATAAAACACCTATTCAGCCATGCGTTATTATTTTGAGCGTGTTTTTGATATGAGGAGCTAAACCCCAACACTGGGATGACGGAGGAAGCCATATTTCATGCGTGTGGTAATTATATTTAATTCTTTTATGACTACTTGCACTATTATCAATCGTTTTATGATTTTTCTTAATTGATTGTGATGTCGTCTGATGATGTATGCTTGGTCTAAGTGATTTTGATGCGTCATGCTAGTGATTTACAGTCAATCATTTAAGAATCAACCTTGGCAAAGAATTAGAGTCAGTATTATTTGAGCTATAATTGTTTGGAATAAATATTTGAATCGCATGAATGAGTTTATGGTGGAATCCCGAGTCTCAGTAATCTCTCGATTTTTGTGACAAACTTGTGTATATATTTTCTTTGTTTTTAGAGTTTTCTGAAACTAAATCTTTACAAGTCTGAGTTGAACGAACTTTACTACCACACTTTACTACAACATAAAAACCACATCAATTTTTGGCGCCGTTGCCGGGGACTTGTATTTAGGTTTTAGGTTTTAGAGTTATTTCTATTTTTATTTTTATTTTATTATTTTTTTTGTTCTCTTTTACGCCTTTGGTATTTTTCGATTCTTTTCAGATTTGGAGCGAAGTTATAAGGAAAGAAAAAGTGTTATAAAAAGAAAGCATCGCCAAAGAAGGAAAGAAAAGAGGAGTCCAAGGAGTGAAGAAGAAGATTTTGTATATAATTATTTTGTTTTATTTTTAGAAACTGTAAATAGGGTTGTATTTTTGTAATTTTATTTTTATTTTTGGACACTTTTTGGACTTTATCTTTTTGGACTTGGACATTATTTTTAAAACCCTAAAGAAGGGTTAAGATTAAATATAAATTGTTTGCAGGGAAGGACGACAGTTACGATACTGTCTCGGCCCCTCGGGTTCGTACACTGACATCGGAGTCGGTGGCCTGAGTCGACTTCAACGGTTCATCGCCCGTCTGGTACGGGAGGTAAGACTCTATCCACCCACGAATCCCCTGTCAGTGGGTTTTATTTTGTGTGACAACTCACACCCCTGCAATAGAATGTCGAACTGGTATAATAATAGCCAATACAACGAATATCCGACTGAGTTTCAAAATGGACGTTACTACTTTGACCATAATGTGAATAGTGGTTGGGAACATCAGCCTTTTGAAGGTTATGGTCCATACCATGGTGAGCCCAATTACTATCCATACTCCCACCGGTCATACGAGCAAAATTCCTCTCTACTAGAGTCCGCACGTAAGTTAGCTGAGTCAGCACAAAAGATACTTAAGTCGACACGTAGTTCAGCTGAGATGAATAATTTAGTTATGGACGAAAGCAATGCAACGTGTGAACCTTCTTTCCTAGATAAAATCAGGATGTCATGTGAGTCGACTCAGAAAATGCTATTAGCGGCCCAAGAAAGAAATGCTCAAGATAGTTTTAATTTCCAATATAGTGTTTCCAATAGTACCCTTGAAAATGAGGATAGTTATTTGCATAATCAAGATGACGAGGTTAGAATTGGTAACACTACTTTTTTAGACGAGGTTCGACCATTTTCATGTTATTACAATGATGATTATGATGAGGATAGTGTTGATGAAGAATCAAAATATTTAGGCATAGTGATCAGGAATTTGTTACTCCAATTGAGCTTTACAATGATAATATTTCTAGTTCAAATTCAAATAATTTTAATAATTATTCATCTATTCAAAAGGACGAGGATTTTACTAGAGATACCACCGTTTTAGACGATGTAGTATTTCCTTATGATTACTACGAAACCGATGATAGTTTTGAGGAAAGAGTTTATTCTGAGAACATTGTTTTAGAGTCTAACGATTTAGAAACATTAGTCTTAGATAAAGAAGATGAACTCGTAGAGCTTTTAAATATGAGTGAGGATGCACCTTCCAATTATAACTTAGAAGAAGCAATTGACCATTTTCAGGATTCCGATGATCTAGAAATTAAGGAAATTGTAGATAGTCTATCTAGAGACACCCAAAACTCTAAGTTTGGGGGTGATTATCATTCTCCCAGTGCTTTACCTTTAACTCTTGTAGAGATCCCTCACTTGGGACTTGATATATGTGCCTCAACCATTGTGCCAGATTGCCTTCATACTAGTTCTCCGGAACCTAGTGATGTCCATAAGAAAGTTCAGTTATTAGAAACCCATCCTCTGGTTGATGTGGTTTACCCAGGCTATGATACCAAGATTGATTTTGTTTTCCCACCAAATATTTTTCAACCAATTGTGGGAACGTATAAGTTTCAGATGTGTCAATTATTTAGTTTTGAGACTAAACCTAAGTATTTTAGGAGATTAGAGTCGACACATTTGCCTAAAATTGACCACCACTTTCATCGTGGTCAATTGTGTGAGTCAAAACTGATTGACTTTAAGGATCCGCAATTATTCAGGTTATTATTATGTGCTTCTAAGTTCTTATTTGAGTTTTTACAGACTTTACAACCTGAACCGGATCTTAGCTTTGAGGAATTCCAAAGACATGAAAATATTTTATTTGGACCCTAAGTTATAGAACCCGAACTCAAACCACAGCTAGATGTAGTTGTCTTAAACAGGAAACTAGACAAGGGTGTGCTTCATTTGTTAATTTTCTTGGCATGTTGCAGATTCCTTTTATTTGTGATAGCTCTATTTGGTTTTGATGACCCACAGATATTTCGGCTATTACTTTATGATTTTATGAGGTGACTAATCCTTTCTTAGTCTGGCTGAAGACGTTAAACTTAGCACTTCTTGGGAGGTAACCCAATATTCATGCGACACGGTAATATCTTTACTTAACTCTTTTGCTTCAAATGGTAACAGTTTCTCCTTGTTCATGCTTTTAATTTTATCTTTAGAACATTGAGGACAATGTTAGATTTAAGTTTGGGGGTATGGGAGAAACTTTTAGTTGCATTATTAAACTCCAGAGCCTAGAAATTTATGTTTATTAAGGATGGCACTAACCAATCTAAGTGGATGGAAGCATTTTGGTTGTAGGAGTTGAGGAACCAATCTGATTAGATGGAAACATCTAAAGAGTCTATTCATAAAAGCACAGAGCTCAGGTGTTAGAATTAAAGAAAAAAACATGGTAGTTTCTCCATATCTCGTTGAATCCTTTTCACTTCTATTTTTATTTTGTTTTCTTTAAAAATATGTTTCTCTAAGTGATTAGGTGGGGCTCACGATTCAAGTTGTTACCACTGCTAGGGTGAAATAGAGTGATTGAGATACCAAAAAAAAAAAAAAAAAAAAAAAAAAAAAGTGAAAAGGATTCAAGTTGACCCATCTTCTCCGGCACGAATGGAGGGTCCAAGATCAGTTAAGCAGTCCTCCAAATCTTCCAAGGTCCATACCAAAGATGACTACCGTGGACCCATCTATCCCCTCACCCGATCGGCCAAGGCATATCATGCCTGGTTACTCCAAGACGCGCGCCCAAACTAGCGTGGTCGCACCTCCCAAACCGCAAACTGATCTCGACCGCTCAACTTCGCCGGACGATTTGGATGGCTCAGATCACGTTTTCATGGGATATTCAGGTATAGGCGTGAACACCAGCCTACCACCTTCACACCAGATCAATCGGCCAAGACCGACCAAGGTTGGTTACCTTGGAACATGCGCCCGAAGTGGGCATGACGCGCGGCTCTTGCGGCATTGGTTTTCTGTCACAAATTGATCTCGACCGCTCAACTTCACCGGACGAATTGAGTGGCCCAGATCATACTTACGTGAGGTAATGGGTATAGGCGCCTACACCGTCATGCCGTCTACACGCATGTATGGTCGGCCTGGCCAAAGTCATATCCCATGCTTGGATTCGACCAGGATGAAGAGGATGCTTGCGCACCTCTTCTAAAACCCTAATTCCATCAACGGTCGCAGATGAGCGTCTCAAAGATCATCTCGTCCGTCCAACTTCACCAGCTTGATTATACAACCCTGGTCAGGAGTTAATTGGTCAGGGAGGCGTCACCACCCATCACTTTACCACACCATGATGCAAGACTGCATAAAATACACATAATACTTCACAAGTATCAACTTCATGAATAACGCAGTTTATTCAATTCAAGATTACATGCTACATTTCGTGGATCCACGATTCACATATTCCGGACATCAATCATGTCACAAACTCGGGGATACATACTGGGGTATTGGTCTGGCGGTTTACAGCGTGCAGCGTACAACGCGCCATCACAAGAACGTGTTAGGAAGTTATGGACGGTTAGAGATGACATGAGAAGTGGGCAAGACTGGTCGTGTAACACCAACACACACCTCCACTACTCCATCACTCCACTTCCTCCACTTCCCACGAGAGACGTGAATAAGGCTCAAATGACTTGTATAAATAGGTTCTCCTCCCTATTTTCCAAACAAGGAGAAAAAACAACACAAGTCCATACAAGAAACAGAAACCAAGTGTTAATACAAAACACCGGAACTGATAGCTTGCATCCTGTAAGCCGATTCAGCTTTCTATTACAAGTCATAAGCAAGCCAACACCTTCACAATCTCAACACCTTCTTCGCTTCCCTCCCTAAGATCAACCCCATCTCCTTTACTTTGTGACCGAAACAAGTCTGGAACGGCCATTTCTTGGTTTAGGCCGGACTTGCACAGATTGATTTCCGAATCTACAAATACTCACCGCGCAGTGCATTTGTTTAGGGGTTTAGATTCATTCCTCATCCACACACCCCAAATTACCAAATCCGACAGGAGTAGTTTTTACCCATAAACAGCTAATTACCTTTCAAATCATATATCAATAGTCGAAACAACTGTGGGTCAACAAAACCAAATAAAACTGCCACAATTATAAGACAAATCATCGGATCAGAAAAATGAACAGACATAACACATCCTCATCCAAGGTTTCCTGCAAGACAACTGGGTTTTTCTGTGGTGCCCACTTGGGCTTCATATGAGTGTCTTGACAAACAGATTCTTCTGAACTATGGGTTTCTAGTGGTTGGATTTCCTCTTGGATAGTATCAGGAGGATCAGTTTGAGGAGTCGGAAGAGACTCAGGTAATACCTCATGTATACTAGGCTCGATTCCCAAGTTAGGGTCTTATACTAGGGATATTTGACCATCACTACCCACAAACTTAGGGTAATCAGTATTTTCAGAAAGACCTCTAACTATTGCTTGAATTTCCGGATCCTCGGAGTCTTTAAAATACTCAAGAGATTTTTCTAGATCATTACCCCCAAACTTAGGGTCAACATTACTCCCCGTAAGGCCTAGCACTATGGCTTGAATTTCAGGGTCTGTAGAGTCTTTAAAGTACTCGAGAGCTTCTTCTAGTTCAAAAGTTCGGTCACCTAACTGACTTAAGAGAATTGTCTCATCAAATTCATCTAAGGAATCACCAAATAAAGTGTCATCCCAATTATCTCGAATTAGATCCCGAACTAAAGTGCTAATCATATTCACTTCCTCCAAGTCATCAGAAGTTTGTCTATTAACATTAAATACATTTAGTTCAGTGGTCATATTACCAAAGGATATATTCATAAGTCCGGTCGTACAGTTGATTATAGCATTAGATGTGGCTAGAAATGGGCGACCTAAAATCACCGGTATTTGAGCGCTAGGGTCCTGAACATGTTGAGTGTCTAGAACAACAAAATCCACTGGATAAATAAATTTATCAACCTCAATCAGTACATCCTCTATGACACCATGAGGTACTTTGACAGACCTATCAGCTAACTGTAGGGTCATTTTAGTCGGTTTCAACTCACCAAGACCTAGCTGGGTGTACACATGGTACGGGAGTAGGTTAACACTGGCTCCTAAGTCAAGTAATGCTTTATCAACCATGTGATTACCAATCGTACAAGATATGGTGGGGCATCCAGGGTCTTTATACTTAGGGGTTGTTTGGTTCGCGAAGGATTGAACTTACCTGACCAGCTAAAAAGGCTTTCTTATGGACATTAAGCTTACGCTTTCGAGTACAAAGATCCTTAAGAAACTTGGCATAAGCAGGCATTTGCATAATTGCTTCTAATAAAGGGATGTTAATGTTGACCTACTTAAATATTTCCATTATTTCGTTGAAAGTCGACTCTCTCTTTGTTGGAGCTAACAACTGTGGATATGGGGCTCTGGGCACAAAATGAGACCTATCGGGAACCACATTGGCATCACTAGAAATTTTATCGGTCTCTTGACTAATGGCTCCTTCCTGGGGCTCATCTTGGGAACTAGAAGGTGGATCTACAAAGATGTCCACTATTAGGCATGGTTACCTTATTGTCTACCGTTTTACCACTCCTAAGGGTTGTTACAGAGTTCACATGATTGAACTCTTTCTCTCTAGAGGATACTTCATGAATTTCTCTAGTGTTGGGTAGTGGTTGATTGGGGGACTTTTCCTTTTCTCTTTCTCTCAAAAATTCTGCAATTATACTAACCTGATTTTTTAGCTCTGAAATAGCCTAAGAGTTTTCCTGTAAACCTTTCTCAACCGTTTGCTTAAACTCTACAGTGTTATGAGATAAGATGGTTAGAGACTCTTCTAAGCTCATGATTTTTTTCTCGATGAGGTTACGATGCGATCCGGCCCTAAATGGTTCTTAGTATACCCAAAACTTTGGAGAGCCTAGGAAATACTAGACTGACCTTGACTCTGGCCCTTAGACCAAGAGAAATTCGGGTGGTTCCTCCAACCAGAGTTATAGGTATCTGAATATGGATCAAATATCTGACGGTTTTCAAACCTAGAGTTGTTATAAAGAGCATGGTGTGACCCTTGATTCATTTCTAAGGCCTATAGACGCCTAAGAATATCCGACCCATAATCAACTCTATCGACCCTATGGATATGATTTCTAGGTATTTATGGTTCTTAATTCGTCGAAACATTCATCTGGGTCTTGATGGGTAAATTCTCCGCCACTAATTGTTTCTACCTGCATACGGGTTTCACTATCAAGGCCCTCATATAAAATTTGGGCCATGTGGGCTTTTTCAAAGCCGTGATGTGGACACTGGTATAACAATTCACTAAACCTTTCTACATAATCATGAAGTTTTTCACCTAATTTCTGCTTAAAGGTTTGAATAGACTGCCGAACAGTAGCAGTCTTATGGTGTGGGTAGAATTTCTTAACAAATACCTCTACAAGACCATCCCAAGTGGTAATTGTTTTAGAGGGGATAAAATGATACCACTCTTTGGCTTTCTCATAGAGAGAGAAGTGAAACAAACGTAACCTAAGCACATCTTTGGATACATTCGGATAGTTCATTGTGTCACAAATCATTTCAAAGTCTCTTATGTCGGTATACGGGTTCTCATTCTCTAATCCCCTAAACTTACGAAGCATGCCAATAGTCTCGGGTCTAATATCAAATTGGACCGTAGAAGCTGGTAGAACTACACCTGGGTCACGCAATACCCTAGACGGGTTCAAACGATCCCTAAGGGTTTTTATCGGGACCTCATCATCCTTTTCCTCAACCATTTGGGCAAAATCATAAGTATTAAGGATATTTTCCTCACCGTGAGAATAACGTCCAAAAATAAGACTTTCTAGATTAAGGTAGTCAAGATTCTTGTTTCCTAAAATATCACTTCTAGGTTTTTCACGCATAAACCGTCCTAGAGCGTCTCTCTTACGTTCTGGCATACAAGAATTCAACAAAATGTGCACATGCAAATGTTGGGCTAACTAATTTAGGTAAGCTTGGGTTACCTACAGCGAAATATACCCAAAGGTACGATGCTGAGGTTTGTGGACTTTCAGCTGGTAACTCCCATAAGGCCCAAGGCACGGGTTCATCTTACTAATCCACCAATTTTCCTAAACTCGGTAGTCTGACGAAGATGCAATTGGTGTGTGCAGTGTTTTTTTTTTTTTTTTTAATAAATAAAGTACTAAAAATAAACACAAACAAATAAAAGAAAATTACAAGTCCAAAAATAAATAAATAAAAAAACTACCAAAAATAAAATTCCTTAAAAATAAAATATTCGGCTTTCTCCTTTTATGGCAAGTCCAACTTTTCACCTTCCGTTTCAAGCAAAACCTTCATAACAAAAACAAAAATACCAAAGACGTAAAATAGAACAAAAAATAATCTAAAAAAAAATAAAAATCAAATAGATACAAAACCTAAAAAAAAAATAAAAAAAAAATGCAAAACCTAAAACCTAAACCTAAATACAAGTCCGCGTCGGCGGCGCCAAAAACTGATGTAGTTTTACAAGTGGTAAGTATAGGGTTTGATTCTCGGACTTGGGAAGTTGTTGATTTTAGATTTAAATAAAATTAATCTAGCAAATAAAAGAAAAGATAATGACAATATTGAGAGATTACTGGGAATCAGGATTTCACCGAACTCTTTTTCTATGGTTCAATTATTAATTCTTTGACAATTATAGCTCCAAAAATAATAGTTATTGACTCTAAATCTTTGCCAAGGTAGATTTTATAAAACATTAATTGTAAATGGTAAGCATGGATTATCAAAACACCTAAGCTAAGCATAACCCATCAAACTAAATCACAACTAATTAATTTAAAATCATAATTCAAAATATATTAATGCAAAAGTCGTAAAAAGAATTTAATAAAATTACCATAGTGTTGTGAATTGGCTTCCTCCGTCATCTCAGTGATGGGTTTAGCTCATCATGGTAGAAACACGCTCAAAATTGGTATTCATAACTCAAGAAGTGTTTACAAGAGGTTGAAAACAATAAAGCAGTGAAGTTGCAACGACCAATAAGTGTTGCAAAGTACTGTTATAGTAAACGATAAATTCAAAGTGCAGCCGAATAAACGACTGACTTAGTTGGTCTGTTCTTCGTGTTCTTGAGAAGGACACTTCTTTTCGATGTTCTGCAACTCTTCTTCTTCCTCTTCACCTGCTGCTGCGATTCTTCTCTGCAGTGTGATTCTATGCCTCTGCTTCACCCCAAACTCTCCGTTCTCCATTGCTTAACCTCTCAGCATCCTATATATACACAACAGCTGATAGAAATCCCAGGAAATCTTCTTTTTCTCCTCCTCGGGAAGTTACGGAGTTTTCTTTCTCATTTTATTCTCCTACACGTCTCTGCCTTGTTCAATTCTTTCCTAAACTCCGTCCAAACTTGATAGAAATAATTCTAGGGGAATATCTTCTCGTACCTTCCATATATATCCATTATTCCCGGAAATATTCTTTCTTTTGTCCCGTGAAACCAAGAAAATCGGAGACCCTGTTTAACTCAAACTCCGATGATCTGGTCCAAGTTTTTCGATTAGAACACCCATTCAATCCCTGTTTAGCCCAAACGAGTTTATCCAAAGCAAAAACAGCGATTGAATCTCCCTACAACTGGCCCAAAACTCAAAACAAACCCGACCAAAGTTTCCTCTCCTCTTTTGCTTCAACAGGACTCTGCAGCCAACTCTGATCGATCCGAAAACATACATCAGGCCTGTTATGCTCCAACAGGTCCATCCCAACTAATATTTGCGATTGAATCTCATTACAACTGGCCCAAATTTCGAATCCAAACTCTGCCCGCGCTGGTTTCATTTTCCCGCCAGTTTACTGAATTTGAATTTAGGAAGATGATCACCCCTTATCCTGTTGTTGGGGTGCGGATAGTACTTGCCTTGGAAATGGATGCCTCTTAGTAATTTGGGTACCCCTTATCCACTGTCGGGTTCCCTTTAGCAATTCTTCTGAGGTGTAATTATGACTTTTCCGGGGAGTCTCCAGCATACTTCCGGGGTGCCTGTAGTGTGTCTTCTGGGTGACTTTAGTAATTTTCTCCCAGGACCACTTTTCGAGCCAAATTCGCCGCAAAAGCTTATTTCTCCAAAAACACCTACAAAGACATAAAATAACCAAAATAAGTACAAAATCGAGCACTAACAATATACATAATTGAGATCAATATAGACACATAAATGCGTCTATCACGTAGTCAACACATCCCATGGCGTTATACCGTCTAGCACCAGCACCAGCAGCACCGGAAGCATCCACGAGAGACTGAAGGAGCTAGAGGAAACCAACCTCCCATTACCATTGTCGATTTAATGGAGAGACAGGAAGTTCTTGCCAAAACTCAGATGGACATGGCCACAACTCAAAGGGAGCGAAAATAATGAACATCCGAATGATTATGTCAAGGGATTCAGAATTCGGGCGTTAGATTGTCATGATCCAGATGTGAGTGAACATCAATTGGTGGAGTTGTGCATTAATGCTTTCTGGGGACTCTGTTCACAAAACCGTGTAATCTATGATGGATCATATATTTTCAGCCCTCAACCGTGTTGCGTCGGGCAGGCGATTGTCTTCAATTGGAGAAGTGTTTATGGGTGAAAACTATTTCTACCGGTTTTGGTAATTTGGGGTGTGTGGACGAGAAATGAGTCTAAACCTTAAACAAATGCACTGCGGGTGAGTGCTTGTAGATTCGAGAGATCAATGCAGCAAGTCCGGCCTAAACCAAGAAATGGTCGTTCCAGACTTGTTTCGGTCACAAAGTGAAGGAGATGGGGTTGATCTTAGGGAGGGAAGCGAAGAAGGTGTTGAGATTGTGAAGGTGTAGGCTTGTTTATGACTTGTAACAGAAAGGTGAGCAGGCTTACGATTCATGCAAGCATGCTTTGAGTGTTTGAATACGTTTTGTATTAACACTTGGTTTCTGTCTTGTCTTGACTTGTTCTGTTTCTCATGTTTGGAAAATAGGGAGGAGAACCTATTTATACAAGTCATTTGAGCCTTATTCACATCTCTCGTGGGAAGTGGAGGAAGTGGAGTGATTGAGTAGTGGAGTTGTGTGTTGGTGTTACACGACCAGTCTTGCCCACTTCTCCTGTCATCTCTAACCGTCCATGACTTCCGACACGTTCTTGTGATGGCGCGTTGCACGCCGCATGCCGTAAACCGCCGAGACCAATACCCCGCATGTATCCCCCAATTTGTGACATGATTGATGTCTCGAGTGTGTGGATCGTGGGACCCACAGAAAGTTGCATGTAATGCTAGATTAAATAACTAAGTTATTTAGAAAGTCGATACTTGTGAAGTATCATGTGTATTCTATGCAGGTACTGCATCATGGTGTGGTAGAGTGATGGATGGTGATTACCATGACGCCTCACTGACCAATTAACTCCCGACTGTGGTTGTATAACCAAGTCTGGGTGAAGTTGGACGGACGAGATGATCTTTGAGACACTCATCTGGGACCGTTGATGGAATTAGGGTTTTGAAGAGGTGCGCAGGCATCACTCTTGACTTGGTCGAATCCAAGCTTGGGAGACGATTTTGGCCAGGCCGATCGTACATGCATGTAGACGGCATGACGGTGTAGGCGCCCATACCCCATTATCTCACGAAAGTGTGATCTGGACCACTCAATTCGTCCGGCAAAGTCGAGTGGTCGAGATCAGTTTGCGACAGAAAACGAGTGCAAACAAAAGCCACGCGTCGTGCCAACTTCAGGCGCGCGTTCCAAGATGACCAATCTTGGTCGGTCTTAGCCGATCGGTTTGGCGTGTAGGTGGTAGGCTGGTGTTCACGCCTATACCTGACTGTCCCATGAAAACGTGATCTGAGCCACTCAAATCGTCCGACGAAGTTGAGCGGTCGAGATTAGTTTGCAATTGGGAAGTGTATCCACGCTAGTTTGGGCGGACGATTTGGGATAACCAGGCATGGTATGCCTTGGCCGACCAGGTGAGGAGATTGATGGGTCCACGGTGGTCATGTTGGTATGACCGGACCTGCTTAATCTAATCTTGGGCCCTCCATTCGTGCCGGAGAAGATGGACGCTTGTGATGCTCAAAACCCTAATTTTGGCTTTCATGGCCGTGTAACCATGCCTTATTCGGGCGCACGAATTGGGATGACCAACCATGGTTGGTCCTGACCGATTGGTCAGGTATGTAGACGGGCCCATGGTGATTGTGTTGTCATGCTCTGGGCCTTTTGAATCTACATCTACACCCTCCATCTATACATGCGAAGATGGATGGTTGAGACTGTTTTGTGACACATGTAATGTGCCGCAAACCCTAATTTAGGGTTTTCCGCCCCATGCCGCTCTGGTTTGGACGTTTTGGCAAGCTATGCCAATTCTGGAGGCCGACCACGTGGGGTCCACGTTGGTTCGGTAGTGAATATTCCATACCTTCTTGGGGGTTATGGAATTGATTTGGGCCATCCAATCATGCTGGTGAAGTTGGATGAACGAGATCATATCCAGACTGATACGGACAGTCCGGATGCTCAATCGGGCTAGTATAACACACCGAGAGTTGCTCAATCGGGCTAGTATAACACACCGAGAGTTGCAGCACATACGGGTATTTCGTACATGCTTTCATTATAATGCTTGGAGGTTCGTGTTGCTCGCTAAGAGCAACACTCGATCGTCATGCCGCACCGATAATGAGTACAGAAATACAAGGTCGCTTACGCATTAATTAATAATGCTATAAATTCACAGGGTATATGGGATTGTTGCTACATGCTCCAACCTGGATGAATTTCGTGTATTTAATTCACGAGAATGGGATTGTTGCCACATGCTCCATTCTAGGTGAATTAGTAAAGTGAAGAAGTATTCAACACTTATTAATGGCTTTATCTTTTACAAGATGTTAGCGCATAATTTTCTCGGTTTTTACAATTTTAACCTTAAATGAAAATCCACCATCAACATTAAGTCCCCTGCCTAGCACATAATGGTTACACTATTGTGGGGTAGGCATGAGATGGTGACATATACAAGCATAGGAAGACAAGATAAAGGAAGTCTACCTGGAGGGATTCTGACCAATCGTGGGCAATCCTCCATATGCGCGTGACCATGGGCCTTGATGGACCGGCTTCCTCCATTAGGTGCTTGAGTTGGGGATAAGATTCTTCTTCTATTGGGATTCCGGGCGTGGGTGCTCACACACTGCTGGTTGAATCGCTCATGTATCCAGATGCTCTTCTGATTCTTGATTAGGGCTCAAAAGAAAGCCTGACTTGGTCGGTGTCGAATCCCCATATATCGGGCGCCGTAACCGTTTTAGGGTTTCCTCAGATATATGCAGTGTAGAGATTCTGAACCACTTTTACGATTTTACAATAGGGCTTTCTCGCAGAAACTCCGTTTCCTTATCATGTCGAACACCAAAGGATCATCTTCTTCATACTTTGTCCAGGATCTTCCGTTAAACGTGCACGACCACTGCGTCTCGAGCTTCATGATGAATCCCCGCTCGTGTTCTCCGAGTCAAGAAGATCATACCGGTTCGTCTCTTTTTTCCTTTTATGAACAATTGCTTGTTCTTCATAATGATCAGGTGAATAATCCTCTCATTTTTGCAGAGATATCCTACCGGAACATGTGTGACGATTATCGATGATGACGACTTAAACAGTCCCCTTCCTTCAAAATCAAACACGCCTACCCCTGTGGACCTCGAAGATGCTGATCTGGGTATCTCATCTTATGAATACCCCAATGCAGGTCTTTTATTCGATGTTCGCATGAAATGTTTATCCTCCAGCTACCGAGATATCGGTGGATTCTTAGTGCGGAAGTAGTTTGTGCCTTTGTACGCAAAGTTATGGAGAAAGTATTTCCATATCGCAACCAGGAATGTGGTCCGGCACTGTTCATCTGCTCTGGTCACCGCGGTAAACTGCCTTCTTCCCATGATTGCTGAGATGGAGAATATTTCTATCCGCAATGTTGCCGAATCAAGCCTCCAAAAATGGGAGAATATGGTATCTACCTGTGAATCCATGGATTTCAACGTGGGCTGGTTGCGGTAGCGTCTTGATATCATCAAGGTCGATCGAGTGGGCATCCTCGTGAATGTTGTTCCTGCTGCAAAAGTTATCTTGGAAGAGGAGAAGGCTATGGCTGCAGAATCAAAGGAGGTAGAGCGGGCTGTACAGGACTTGAAGAAAAGATCAGAAAGATATCAAGCTAGACTGGAGATGATGCTCTCAAGGAACTATAATCTTCTAGATGGCCTCTTCTAAGTCTGTATTCCCTTATTGTTTATGTCAAAGTTTATTGAACGTCTTTGCAGAATAAATTGCATTGGTTTTGATTGGTGAAACGGGTTTTTTTGTTGATGCATCTCTGAATATAATTGATGATTCAAATATGTAATGAAAATAAATGCATGTATTGTTGACAGAGCAGATAGTGGTCAGGCATGATATGCCTTGAGCCACTTTCCATTGATGACTGCTTCCAATTTGCCTCCGTCCACCTTAATAATTTTGTAGTAGCCAGTGTTGTAAGCCTTGGTAACTATGTAAGGACCTTCCCATTTCGGTGAGAACTTTGGCGCGGACATGTCTTGTTGGATGTGTTTGGCCGTTTTCAAAACCAAATCTCCCACTTTGAAAACACGTGATTTCACAGTTTTGTTGTATGCCCTGGAAATTCTATTCATGTACACACAGTGCGTTCTTACTTCGCTTTGTTTCTTCCGAAATCCAGTGTCTAACTCCGCTACTCTAGAGTTAGAGGCTTGACCTCGTTCCAGTGGATCCTGGTTGCCGCTGCAATCCTGGCTGATGGGATTTTGATCTCTGCCGGGAGAACGCATCCGCTCCGTAAATAAGTGAGTATGGGAAACTCCAATGGAGCTTAAGGTGATGTCCGGTATGCCCATAGCGCCATTGGTAATCGGTCATGCCATTCCCTAGGATTATCGTGTCTTGTTCGACTGATGATCTGGATCAATGTCTTGTTGGTACTTTCAGCTTGTCCGTTCCCTTGAGGATAGTAGATGGTGGAGAAGACCTGTTTAATGCCATACTCTTCAAGTAAATCTCGTACCTGTTTATTGGCGAAGGGAGTGCCATTATCAGTGATAATATGCTTAGGCACACCAAAACGACAAATGATATGTTCTTTAATGTAAGCCGCAATCATTGCTCCTGTAGTCCCTCGCAGGGGAATGGCTTCTACCCATTTGGTGAAGTATTTTGTCGCAGTTATGATGTACTTGTGTTTCTTTGATGATGGAGGGTTTATTTTCCCGATAATGTCCAGTCCCCAGCTGTAAAATGGCCATGGACTGCTTATCGAGTGCAGAGGGGTGGAAGGCGCATGAACAAGGTTCCCATGAATTTGGCATTTGTGACAGCTTTGAACAAAAGCGCCTGCGTCATCCTCCATGGTCGGCCAATAGTATTTCTCGTGTATCTGGAGAAATAGTTTCCTCTTCCCTTGATGTTCTCCTTCGTGTGTCTCCTTCAAAGATGATGGGGACTTCTTCCCCGGCCAGGCATCGTAGTAGATCACCTCCGAAGCTCTTGCTATACAGATCCCTTCGTGCAATACGAACCGCTTGGCCTTTTGTTTTATCTTGATAGCATCCTTTTGATTGGCGAGGAGTCGTTCCGTCACGGAGATAACTAATGTATGGCTCTCTCCAGGTCCCGATGTGGTTCACGTTAAAAATTTCCAATTGATGTGGCGGTGCTTGGAAATTTGACCAGGACTTCTGAAGTAGTCTGGATTGAGTCTCCATCTCTGGCCAGTAATAGCCCAGGCGTTGAAGTCGTCGGTAAAGCGTTACCACCAGTGATTGTCCACAAATTTCTTTGTGAACATGACTCAGCTGTAGTTGTGCTTCGTCATCCCCAAGATATCTTGACAGGGAACCATCCGGGTTCCGATAATACAGCATACCATGAAGCATGAAGAAGTTCTGTAGGGTTTTAAGACTGACCTTTCCTTGGGAGAGTGAGTTGTTGAGCTCTTGAATGATCGGAGTTCGCCAATCGTCGGTCTTGGTATCTTTGTAGTGTGATAACCATGTCGATTCTATGGTTCTCCTCTTTACTGTCAGGGTTTCTTCCAAACCTTCGAACTTCAATTTGGAAGCCAGTGTTGCCAGACAATCGGCGTGTTTGTTGTTGCTGCGACCGACATGGGTTATGGTTGCATCAGCAAAATAGTTCAGTAACCTTTGTGCTTATGATCGATATGGAGCTAGCGTTACTTCTTTCAGTGCGTATACCCCATTCATTTGATTCACCAGTAACTTGGAGTCACCTCTTATTTCCAGACGCGTGACTCCTGCTTGCTTGGCTATTGACAGCCCTTTGAGGAAGGCTTCATACTCTGCTGAGTTGTTGGTGCATTCGAAGTCCAGCTTGAAGGAGTGTGAGAATACTTCCCTAGTTGGAGATACTAATACCACGCCCGCTCCTCCAGTATTACTGCTAGGGGTAGCAGAGCCATCAAAATACAAGATCCATACTTCTTCTTCCAAAACAGAGACGTTTGGAAATTCTCCAGGGAGATCTTCGTGTAGCCCTGTAGTGCCTTCTCCATGAAATGCTTCCAGTAAGTCTGCAACTGCTTGACCCTTGATAGCTCTAGGTGACGCACACGTTATGTCCAGCTCTGACATTTGGAGAAGCCATTTGCATGTCCTTCCAGTCAGGACCGGCTTTGAAAGTAAAAACTTTGCGGATCGATTTAGACATGAGTATCACCCTGTTAGACAGTAGGTAATGCCTAAACTTCTGAATGGAATGGATCAAGGCTAAACATGCTTTTTCCGCTCTGGGGTATCTGAGTTCAGCGTCTCTCAATATTCGGCTGAAGTAGTATATGGGATGTTCGATTCCTTCGTCGTCTTCCTGAGCGAGTAGAGCCCCTACGGCGGTGTCACTGAAGGCAGTGTAGAGATTATAGCGGCTTTCCTTGTGTAGGGGACTTCATGATGGCTGGAGATGACAGTATTCGTTGAATCTTTCGAAAAGCTTCCTGCTGGGTTGCGGTCCAAAGGAAGCTGGCTCCTTTCTTCAATAAGGGGGTAAATGAAGCGGTAAGTTGGGCTAGACCAGGTATAAAACGTCGAATGTAGTTTACCTTGCCCATGAAACTCTGGAGCACCTTCACAGTTCATGGGGGCGGCATTGTGAGGATAGCCTGAGTCTTGGATGGGTCTACCTTGATCCCTTCTGCAGTTACTTGGAATCCCAGAAATTTACCTGAAGAGACGCCGAAAGCGCACTTCAAAGGATTCATCTTCAATTTGTATTCTCGACACCTCTCAAACACTTGCCGTAAGACGCTGGTGTGATCTTCTCGAGCCCTTGACTTGACCGCGATATCATCTACATAGTCTTCTACTTGTTTATGCATCATGTCGTGGAAGATTGCCGTCATAGCACGTTGATACGTTGCGCCGGCGTTCTTTAAACCGAATGGCATAACAGTATAGTAAAAATTGCCAAGAGGGGTTCGGAAGGCTGTCTTACTTGCATCATCCTCATACATCCTTATCTCATTGTAGCCACTATAACCATCCATGAAGGAAAACATGCCGTGTCCGCTAGTGGCGTCTACTAACATGTCGATGTTAGGCAGAGGAAAGTCGTCCTTGGGGCAGCACTTGTTCCACGCAAAGACCGAATCGTCTGTTTTTCTTCTTTCTTTGGGACCACATTAGCTAACCGGTCGGATGATGAATAGGTCCGATGAAGCCGGCAGCTAATAACTTCTGAATTTCGTTCTTGATTTGTTCTTCTACTTCATGTCTGAATTGCCTCGGAGATTGCTTGATTGGCTTGGATCCAAGTATGACATGTAGGTGATGGGTGACCAATTTTTCATCTAGGCCAGGCATTTCCTCGTATGTCCAGGCGAACACATCTTGGTACTCCTTGAGTAATTGAACAAGACTCGTACGTTCGTGCGTGGGACGTAGTCGAACCGATAGAGACCGACTCACAGGAGATTCTTCACTCCCGATGTTACGGTCTCGAGCTCGTCAGTCGTGGAATTGGTTCCATCTTGTAGTTGTCGCGTGGCATCTAATACCTCCTATTGTATTTCGTCGTTCCTGCAACATTCAATTGGGCGGAGAGACTGGGTGCCAGTCTCTCCTGCTAATTGCTAACAGCGGTGCCGGTATATTGTCTTCCCCTTCTGGTCACGTTTCGCCTCAAAAGTGCGTTCCCTTTTGGTGTGAACGTGGGTTGAAGCTTCACCGGATAAAGATGGACGCCTCGTCAGAGAAGGCGTGTCGTGGTACTTGGACCTTAGTGATGCAAGTTGGTCTTCTTCCTGGATTGAAGCCCACGTGGGTAGTGGGGTGCACAGGACTTTGTCTGATCTTCCCTGCGAAGTATCTTTTGGTTCGAACAGCTCCACTCCGCATATTGGTGCGTGCGGAGACAATGATGCAAGAATACGGATGACTTTCTCATTTAGCATGGTCTTCAGGCACTGGTGATACGTTGAAGGAATGACCTTGTTTTCGTGAAGCCATGGTCTCCCCAGTATCATATGGTAGTCCGGCTCCTTTTCTATGACTTCAAACTTTGCTCTTGACTGAACGGGTCTTACTGATAAATTCAGATTGACATACCCGTATGTGCTGGTCTGATTTCCTTCGAAGTCCGTCATCGTGGTGGGTTGTCGTACAATCTTGCATGGCTAACCTTGGCTGTCTTGAGAGTCTTGAGAGTAATCACATTCGAAGATGCTCCTGTATCGACGAGGGCCCTCCTGAACTCCGAATCCTTGATGTGAGCGGTAACATGTAGGGCCCGGTTGTGACCTTCCTCTGCCATCATGTCGTCTTCTGTGAATGTAACATTATTTACAGATGTTTCCGATGTAGTTAAGACTTCTGGACGAGAAGGAGTCGTGTACATCCGTAACTATTTTATTAACTACGACAAAGAAACGTCTCTGCCGTTGATTCCTCGATAGGTGCAAGAGTTCACACAAGCTTTCCACTAGAGATGCCGCTTCCCGATCCACATCGGCCTCCGGTTCGTAGTAAAACTGTTGATCCGAGGGGAACTAGTCCCGGTGTAAAGGTCTCCGAATGCGCTCATCTCGATGTCATCTTGATGAAGAGATCGAGTCGATATGCCGTTTATCGCTTCTTTGATTAGCTCCATGTTCTTCGTGTGAATCTCCTTAGGCTACCGTGCATGTGCGACCCGTGCTAGTTCGCTTAATATCGGGAATCTCCTGATCATGCCGTCAGATACGCCGTTAGGAGGAGGGGTATCTCCGTTGGAGGAACCATCAGGATTTGATACCGTCGAGGTGGTCCTAAGACCAACCATCTCAAAATTGAATGAATGGTATTGAAGAAATTGACTTTACAATCGAGAGATTAACGTCCCACCGTGATCGCCAATTGTTTATGGGTGAAAACTATTTCTGCCGGTTTTGGTAATTTGGGGTGTGTGGACGAGAAATGAGTCTAAACTTTAAACAAATGCACTGCGCGGTGAGTGCTTGTAGATTCGAGAGATCAATCTGTGCAAGTCCGGCCTAAACCAAGAAATGGTCGTTCCAGACTTGTTTCGGTCACAAAGTGAAGGAGATGGGGTTGATCTTAGGGAGGGACGCGAAGAAGGTGTTGATATTGTGAAGGTGTAGGCTTGTTTATGACTTGTAACAGAAAGGTGAGCAGGCTTACGATTGATGCAAGCAGGCTTTGAGTGTTTGAATACGTTTTGTATTAACACTTGGTTTTACATCTTGTCTTGACTTGTTCTGTTTCTCCTGTTTGGAAAATAGGGAGGAGAACCTATTTATACAAGTCATTTGAGCCTTATTCACGTCTCTCGTGGGAAGTGGAGGAAGTGGAGTGATTGAGTAGTGGAGTTGTGTGTTGGTGTTACACGACCAGTCTTGCCCACTTCTCCTGTCATCTCTAACCGTCCATGACTTCCTGACACGTTCTTGTGATGGCGCGTTGCACGCTGCACGCTGTAAACCGCCAGACCAATAACCCAGTATGTATCCCCCCAGTTTGTGACATGATTGATGTCTCGAGTGTGTGGATCGTGGGACCCATAGAAAGTTGCATGTAATGCTAGATTAAATAACTAAGTTATTTAGGAAGTCGATACTTGTGAAGTATCATTTGTATTATATGCAGGTACTGCATCATGGTGTGGTAGAGTGATGGATGGTGATTACCATGACGCCTCACTGACCAATTAACTCCTGACCAGGGTTGTATAACCAAGCCGGTGAAGTTGGACGGACGAGATGATCTTTGAGACACTCATCTACGACCGTTGATGGAATTAGGGTTTTGAAGAGGTGCGCAGGCATCACTCTTCAGCTTGGTCGAATCCAAGCTTGGGAGACGATTTTGGCCAGGCCGATCGTACATGCATGTAGACGGCATGACGGTGTAGGCGCCCATACCCCATTATCTCACGAAAGTGTGATCTGGACCACTCAATTCGTCCGGCAAAGTCGAGTGGTCGAGATCAGTTTGAGACAGAAAACGAGTGCAAACAAAAGCCGCGCGTCGTGCCAACTTCGGGCGCGCGTTCCAAGACGACCAATCTTGGTCGGTCTTGGTCGTTCGGTCTGGCGTGTAGGTGGTAGGCTGGTCTTCACGCCTATACATGACTGTCCCATGAAAACGTGATCTGAGCCACTCAAATCGTCCGGCGAAGTTGAGCGGTCGAGATTAGTTTGCAATTGGGAAGTGTATCCACGCTAGTTTGGGCGTACGATTTGGGATAACCGGGCATGGTATGCCTTGGCCGACCCGAGTGAGGAGATTGATGGGTCCACGGTGGTCATGTTGGTATGACCGGACTGCTAATCTAATCTTGGGCCCTCCATTCGTGCCGGAGAAGATGGACGCTCGTGATGCTCAAAACCCTAATTTTGGCTTTCATGGCCGTGTAACCATGCCTTATTCGGGCGCACGAATTGGGATGACCAACCATGGTTGGTCCTGACCGATTGGTCAGGTATGTAGATGGGCCCACGGTGATTGTGTTGTCATGCTCTGGGCCTTTTGAATCTACATCTACACCCTCCATCTATACCTGCGAAGATGGATGGTTGAGACTGTTTTGTGACACATGTAATGTGCCGCAAACCCTAATTTAGGGTTTTCCGCCCCATGCCGCTCTGGTTTGGACGTTTTGGCAAGCTATGCCAATTCTGGAGGCCGACCACCTGGGGTCCGCGTTGGTTCGGTAGTGAATATTCCATACCTGCTTTGGGGTTATGGAATTGATCTGGGCCATCCAATCATACTGGTGAAGTTGGATGAACGAGATCATATCCAGACTGATACGGAAAGTCCGGATGCTCAATCGGGCTAGTATAACACACCGAGAGTTGCTCAATCGGGCTAGTATAACACACCGAGAGTTGCAGCCTGTACGGGTATTTCGTACATGCTTTCATTATAATGCTTGGAGGTTCGTGTTGCTCTGCTAAGAGCAACACTCAGTCATCATGCCGCACTGATAATGAGTACAGGAAATACAAGGCTGCTTACGCATTAATTAATAATGCTATAAATTCACAAGGTATATGGGATTGTTGCTACATGCTCCAACCTGGATGAATTTCGTGTATTTAATTCACAGAATGGGATTGTTGCCACATGCTCCATTCTAGGTGAATTAGTAAAGTGAAGAAGTATTCAACACTTATTAATGGCTTTATCTTTTACAAGATGTTAGCGCATAATTTTCTGTTTTTTACAATTTTAACCTTAAATGAAAATCCACCATCAACAAGAAGCTACCCTGAAATCCCAGTCTCTCTTGGAAGGTAAGACTGGTAAATGTAACTGGGGATTCCTAACCACTACTCACCTGAAAGGTGTCGAGTTTGAAAGCGCACTGATTAACACGGCCTCCGACTTCAACATTGTAACCATCAAGACTCTGAGAGTTGCTAGGGAAAATCAAACAGAAGAAGCGTATTCATTCCCATGAGGAGAAAACATGACTTGCCGACCATCACTGTTTATGTGCCGTCTTCCCATCCGCCATATCGTATCAACTCGATTTTCGAAGTCAAGGGTTAATGACGCCCTCATGGGAGTTCTCTCCAGAAGCCGCTTCAACGTTTTGCTCCAGAAGCCGCTTCAAACGTTTCGTTAAGCCGCTCCGCTTCAACGTTCTCTCCAGAAGCCGTTTCAACGTTCGCTCTAGCAGCCGCTCCGCCTCAACGTTCGCTCTAGGATCCGCTTCAACGTTCTCTCCAGAAGTCGCTCCGCTTCAATGATTCCCTCCAGGAGCCGCTTCAACGTTCCATCCAGCAGCCGCTTCAACGTTCTCTCCAGAAGCCGCTTCAACGTTTCTCTCCAGAAGCCGCTTCAACGTTTCTCTCCAGAAGTCGCTCCGCTTCAACGTTTTTCTCCAGAAGCCGCTTCAAACGTTTCGCTAAGCCGCTCTGCTTCAACGTTTTGCTCCGCTTCAACGTTCTCTCCCGAAGCCGCCGCTTCACCGAAAATAAAAAAGGAATAAACTCACATACGTGAGTTATCAAAGCCCGTCAACATTCATGGTCGTGGTCGTCCAAGGTTTGTGCTCGTAGCTGTCGCTCCTTCCTTCCAAGATCCATGGACGTAGCCACCACTCTTCGCTGCCAAGATTTGTGCCCGCAGTCACCACTCCTCTCTGTCAAGGATCGTGACCATAGCCATCCAAGCACCAACCAACTTGTTTTTTTGTTCCCACGAAAACGCAGTCTCTTCTGATCACAGTTGCTGCAAAGAACCGTTGCTACTCGTTTGTTGATACCAACCAGAGCTTCATCATGGCAACAACCACTATATACAAAGGTAATCCGAACTTGTGCATATTTTAGTTTCCCATGGAAAAAGTAATGGAGCCACCAATAGGGAGGCAAGATGGTTACATCTTTATCATGGTTAACCCACCGACCATACAAGATAGAACCACGAAAACCACACTTGGGGACTGAGGCTCAACACGGAATCCCTTCACTGTCAAGAACTTTTCAACTCAGAAGGGATAACCAACCAAGAAGTCATAACCGTGACAAGGTCACCGCTATTCAAAGATGTAGCACAAGGATATCACCACCTCCTTGTCTGGAAGGCGCCTGACCAACAAGCAATATTTGGCTCAGCCATTCATAAGCATTGTTGATAGTGAAGAATTAAAGAGGAAAGTCACGCCTCAGCAAGCCACACATACCAACTACACCATGTCTGCCATATCACCTACTCAAAACTCAGCACCGCCTACCCAAGGCCTGCATAAAGCCGCACATCGCCGACAAAGCCAAATTCGGTGTTTCTAGATTTCCAATTTCCTATGGAAAGGGTGCATGGGCTTCCAGAAGTTGGATACAATGCAGAGCTATCAAGTGCGACTCCCGCCCACTGATCAAAAAATGACGAATCCAAAAGATTGCCGCCTTCATCAATTCGTCAACCACCTTACCAACAAATGATATAGAAGTACGTCTTTCAAGAGAAAATAGGCTCAGGATAATTACACCATGGGACTGCCAGCACAGGAGGTCCTCACGTCCCTCAACCAGGTTATTCCTGATATCAGCATCATCGTCGCTGTCAAAGATTTACGAGCCACAGGAATTTCTCAACATGAAGCCGTACACGTCCATCAAAGACTTCAAAAATACCTACACGTGATAGACACATTTTTGTGTCTAATTTGTCTCGATTCTATATATTAATAGTGCTCATTTTTGTACTTATTATGGTGTTTTATGTGTGTGTAGGTATTTTTGGCCAATAAACATTTTTGGAAAAATCGGCTCGAAAAGTTGCACCCGGAGGACACCTACTATTCGGACTCTCATTTTGGATAAGGGGTACCCAAATTACTAAGGGGCACCCCCTAGACAGCTGGTATTTACACTCCAGCCGAGGATAGGGGGCGACCAGCTTCTTCCCCAAAATTCAAATTTTTTTGGCGGGAAAAATGGTAGCAGCGAAGCAGAATTGTAGATGGATTTCTCGGAGAGTTTTGACGAGATTCAAGGGATGAGTTTTGATGGGCTTGTCCTGTTAGAGCACAACAGAGTTGGTACAAGTGTTTGGACCCAACCAATTGGGCTATATAAGCCGGGAGAAGCGAAACATAGGTGAAGGAAGTTCTCGGGATTTCTTTTGATTATATTTGGCAGATCCGGGAGATTTAAGGCAAGATAACCTTTCCTGAGATTCGTATCAATCAATTAGAGGGACTGGAATGACCTGTACGGCTCAGAAACGCGTAGAGAAGAATTTGGGAAGTGGAAAAGTCCGAGACTTTCTGCCGAAGAAAGGAAGGAATTATATCGAGTTTTAGGGCTTCTGTTGGCTATAAAAAGGGTTGATGGGAGTCACAAAAGGGTTACGGATACTTTGGGGGAAGTTTAGAGAATAACAGAAAACGAAATCAAGAGTTGCAGGAAATTATTTATGCTGGTGCACAAGGAAGAACACGTAGAACAAAAGGCCATTGAAGACAGTCGTTTTTGGGGTCTTAAAATCAGCGACAAAGCTACGGTGTTTACAATAGTTTTCTATAAGAGTTCCATTGTAACAGTTGTTTTGTAACGCCGATACACTGTTGCAAACAGTCTGTGTTATTACTTTTCACTCTTTTAATCAACTTTTGAACCATAAACTAATATTTTGAGGTCATGATTAATATGAGGAGCTAAACCCCATTGTTGAGGCGATAGAGGAAGCTATTTTTCCAACAAGAAGTGGTATATTCTTATTTATCTATTTATTTGCAATTATTATATGATTATTTACCTTGATCGGAAATTGTTTGAATGATTTTTGTTAAACAATTGTTATTTCTTTTGATAGAGCATACTTGGACCTAGGTTTTTGATGTTCTATGCTTCGGATTTACACTTGTTATTTTGAGAATCTACTTGTTGCAATAGTTTAGAATCAACTTGAATGAGAAAATTGCATGAATATAAATATTGGATTAAATCACTTTGAAATTGGAAAATAGTGGAATCTTAGCCTCGGTGTTCTTTTAATATTGATATCATCTTTGTCAGTGTTTGCTATAATTTTTAGTGAGTTTTCTATTTTAGTTTTGAATTTAAGTCTAAAAAAAAATCCTTCACAAGTTCGAGAATCGAATCTTTTACTACCACTTTCTAAAAAAATACATCAATTTTTGGCGCCGCCGACGCGGACTTGTTTTTAGGGTTTTAGATTTATTTTTTAGTTTTTTATTATTTTTGTTCTTTTTTACGTTTTTGGGTATTTATCTTTTGTCTACAGGTTCTGGATCATAAAGAAAATTGAGCCAAGGAGTTTGGTGATTTCATAAAGACTTGGAGCTAAAGATTAAAGCGAAAAGAACGGAAAAGAAGACAATTTTATTTTAGTTATTTTGTTTTTAGGGTTTGTTTATTTTTAGAAAAAAAAAAAGAAAAAAAAATTGTATTAGGGTTTATTATTTTTGTAATTTTTTTTTTCTTTTTCTTTTTGGACTTTGGACTTTGGACATTATTTTTATTTTTACCCTACGGAAGGGTACTTTAAATATAAATTGTTTGCAGAGAAGGAGGACAATTACGATATTGTCTCTGCACCTTGGGTTCGTACACTGACATAGGAGTCAGTGGCCCGAGTCGACTACAACCGATTCATCCCCCGTCTAGAACGGGAGGTAAGATTCTAAACACTCGCGAATCCCCTGTCAGTGAGTTACTGTCTTCCTTCGTTTGCATATATGCTGAGGACTTGAATACGGCTGCTTTAATTTTCTAGTAAAGGGCAAGGCCTGGCCATACAAGATAAGGGTTCGGATTTCATCACCGTTCTCTTCTTGCCCGCCTTAGGAACACGTAACCTACGCGAACCTAAGCCTTAAAATTTTGACTAGAACAAGACCGATAGGGTAACGAGCTTAAAAGGAAAGTTATTCGAAAAATATTGGTTACTCTTTTAAGCATACTTCGAAGTTCATGATGGTTTCTGTGAGTTGAATGCGTGACTGTGCCGCCTTGTAATTCCGGTGAGGCCTTGGGTATCAAAGCTCCAATGAGCTTCCGTCGCCTCTATTCAACTTACTTTTACTCGGATTGATTCCAGAGGGGTTTGCTTAAATTGTAACGAATTCCCTTTCGAAGGATTAGAAGTTGGTCTAGAAACAATATAAGTGGAGCCATCATGCTTTTTGTTTGCTAGAAATCTCTAGGTTTGCTTTGGTTGAGTCGTCCTTGATTTGTGATTGCATAGAATTCCCTTCCTTATTCTTTTGCATGCCTGAACGTAAAAGAGACGCCCTAGGTATATTTGTTAAAGAGAAACCTAGTAGTTCTAAGCGTCTCGATTACCTCAATTTAGAAAGTCCGATTTTTGAAGAGTCCGTTTTTGAACGTCCGTTTAAGGAAACAATCCCTAATATTCCGATAGTGTCAGAAATGGCAACTTTGAAAGCTTTGTTGAACCCGACTAGGACTACTCGTCCCTCGTGTATCAGGTTAGCTGAAACAGAAGCAAATTATGAACTTAAACCTGGGACCTCACAGCTGCTCCCAATCTTCTTAGGGAAAGAAAATGAAAACCCCTATTTCCATGTTAGGGACTTTGAGGAAATTTGTAGTACCCTAAAGATTAGAAACCTTGCTGATGATGCTTTGAAACTCAGGTTATTCCCTTTTTCCTTGAAAGATAAAGCCAAATCGTGGCTATATAGTTTGGCTTCTAGTTCAATTGAAACATATGAACAACTTACATATGCCTTTTTGAACAATTTTTTCCCTAGGCACAAAATATCGTCTATTAGGACGCAAATCTGCACATTTTCTCAACGGGAGGGAGAATCTTTGTATAGGTATTTGGAAAGGTTCAATGATCTATTAGCCCAATGTCCTCATCATGGTCTAGAAAAGGTTAGGTTAGTTCAGATCCTTTATGAGGGTTTAGATTATTCCACTACAACCACAG
Source organism: Papaver armeniacum (assembly GCA_023531295.1). Lineage (NCBI taxonomy): Eukaryota > Viridiplantae > Streptophyta > Magnoliopsida > Ranunculales > Papaveraceae > Papaver > Papaver armeniacum. The sequence continues at coordinate 104,450 of JAJJWW010005624.1, read as the reverse complement.
TAGAATCTATGTGTACAGGTGGGTTTGAAAACCAAACAGTTGATGAGGCGATGACATATTTGCATGAAATCGCCGAAAAGACCCAACAATGGGAAAATAATAGGGAACCCCACAAAACAATTCTTCTAGGCAGAGGAAACGTTAATAGGGTAGAAGGAGGCTTTGAATCGGATGCCAAAATTGCTTCAATAGCAAAAAGGTTAGAAGCTTTAGAAGTGGGTCAGACTAATGGTAGATTGGAGCCTTTTTGGGAAGGCCAGAATAATGAAGAGCAAGCCAATGCTCTCTATAATAACACTAGATTTGATAACCGTCAGAAGTTTGACCCATATTCAGAAACCTATAATCCTGGTTGGAGAAACCATCCGAACCTTTCGTGGTCTAAGGGCCAGAATCAAGGTCGATTTAGTAATTCTAATGCTCCCCAGATTTTGGCTATACTAAGAATCCTTCAGGACCATATCAGTTTCAGAATCAGTCAGATAAGAAAATCCTAAGCTTAGAGGAGTCTCTCAACTTGTTAACTCAACAAACTGCAAAATTTCAGCTATCAGTAGAACAAAGTCTACAAGCTAGTAACAGGATAGGGCAATAAAATAGTCAGGTTATTTCCGAGTTAAAAACCCAGGTTGGTCTGATAAATGAGTCTTTGAGAGAAAGAAGTAAGTTTCCTAGTCAAACACTACCCAACCCTAGAGGAGTTCATGAAGCAGGTGCAAAATCATCGAATCAGTTGAATGCTATTAGAACCCTTAGGAGTGGTAGAGTAGTAGACAATCAGGTAACCATGCCCGATAGTGAACATACTGTAGTTCACCCCTCAGGACCACCACTAGCTGAGGAGACTGATAAAATTTCTGATGATGCCAATTCGGTTCCTGAGAGGTCTGATTCTGTGCCTAGAGCCCCGTTTCCCCAACTATTAGTACCAACAAAGAAGGAATCGAACTTTAATGACATATTGGAGGTTTTTAAGCAAGTTACAATAAACCTTCCTTTATTAGATGCAATTAGGCAAATTCCTGCTTATGCCAAGTTCCTTAAGGATATGTGTACGCGAAAGCGAAAACTTAGCGTCCATAAGAAAGCCTTTTTAGCTAGTCACGTATTTCCATCATTCAGAACACCACAACTCCAAAGTACAAAGACCCAGGTTCTCCTACCATTGCTTGTACAATAGGTAAACACCGGGTAGAAAAAGCTTTACTTGACTTAGGAGCCAGTGTGAACTTACTGCCGTACCATGTGTACTTACAGGCTAGGACTTGGTGAAATGAAACCTACTCGGATGACATTGCGGTTAGGCGATAGGTCTGTTAAAATTCCTCGAGGTGTTATTGAGGATGTTCTTATTGAGGTCGACAAGTTTATTTATCCAGTGGATTTCGTGGTCCTAGATACCCAACCTTTCCCAGACCTAGAGAACCAAATACCTGTGATTTTAGGTCGCCCATTTTTAGTTACGTCTAATGCGATCATTAACTGTCGAAATGGTGTGATGAATTTATCTTTTGGTAATATGACTATGGAGATGAACATTTTTAATGTCAGTAAGCTACCTTAGAGCTAGATGACACATGTGTTGAAGAGGTGAACATGATAGAAGCCTTAGTTCAGGAGTCATTACCAAACATTTTATCTGAAGACCCATTAGAAAGTTGTCTATCCCATTTTGGTTTAGATTTTGATGACGATAGCACTATTGCACAAGTGAATGCTCTATTAGATTCTACCCCTGTGTTAGACACTGATAAATGGAAAGCTAGGTTCGAACCATTACCAGTTTCTGAGACTACCTTAGTTCCTTCTTTAAAAGAGCCTCCTAAGATGGACCTAAAACCACTACCCGACACTCTAAAATATGTGTTTTTAGGCCCATCTGAGACTTTACCTGTGATTGTAGCTTCCGATTTGGATAGTGATCAGGAAAGTAGGCTAGTAAAAGTACTTCAAGACAATAAGGAAGCTTTAGGGTGGACAATAGCAGACATTAAGGGTATAAGTCCCACTGTGTGTATGCATCAGATTCGTTTAGAAGAAGACTCCAAACCTTCTAGGGAGATGCAACGTCGACTGAACCCTAACATGAAAGAGGTAGTTCGAAAAGAGGTGCTTAAATTGTTAGATGCGGGTATTATCTACCCAATTTCGGACGATAAGTGGGTCAGCCCGTTCGGGTTGTCCCCAAGAAATCGGTATCACCGTAGTCCGAATGATAATAATGAGTTAATCCCAACCCGAGTGACCACGGGATGGCGTGTCTGTATCGACTATAGGAAATTGAACAAGGTCACAAGGAAGGATCACTTTCCCCTTCCTTTTATCAACCAAATGCTAGAGAGATTAGCTGGACATAGTCATTATTGCTTCTTAGATGGCTACTCCGGTTATAATCAGATCGTTATTGCACCAGAAGACCAAGAGAAAACCACTTTTACCTGTCGCTTTGGTACCTTTGCATATAGACGCATGCCTTTCGGGCTATGTAATGCCCCTGCGACTTTTCAGCGTTGTATGATGAGCATATTTTCCGATATGGTAGAACGGTTTCTAGAGGTCTTTATGGATGACTTTTCAGTGTTTGGTTCATCTTTTGATAAGTGCTTACATCATTTGACATTAGTGTTGACTAGGTGTAAGGAAAATAATTTAGTGCTTAATTGGGAAAAATGCCATTTTATGGTTAAATCAGGAATTGTGTTAGGGCACATCGTTTCTTCAAAGGGTATAGAGGTAGACAAAGCCAAGGTTGACCTTATTAAGACTTTACAGTCCCAAAAACCGTAAAAGATATTAGGTCATTCCTAGGGCATGCGAGTTTTTACCGTCGATTCATTAAGGATTTTAGCTTGATTTCTAGACCTCTTTGCAATTTGCTTGCAAAAGATGTTAAGTTTGTCTTTGATGATGCTTGTTTAGAGGCTTTTGAGAAGCTTAAGAATTTACTCACTCTGCCCCGATAGTCCGGGCACCTAACTGGAACCTACCCTTTGAAATTATGTTTGATGCTTCAGATTATGCTATAGGTGTTGTGCTAGGTCAGCGAGAAAACAAATTACTTCATGTGATTTACTATGCTAGCAAAACTCTGAATGATGCCCAGATGAACTATACAACTACCGAGAAGGAACTATTAGCCATCGTGTTTGCCTTGGATAAGTTTAGATCCTACCTATTAGGTTCTAAGATCGTAATCTATACCGATCATGCTTTGCTTTGAAATACCTTTTGTCTAAGAAGGATACAAAACCTAGATTGATTAGGTGGATCCTTTTTGTTACAAGAATTTTGTCCAGACATTAGAGACAAAAAGGGTGCCGAAAATGTAGTAGCAGACCACTTGTCTAGGCTAGTTGTTAGTTCCCCTAATGATTCTCTTCCTATAAGGGATAGCTTTCCTGATGAACAATTGTTCTCTGTTTCCCAATCACCTTGGTATGCGAATATAGTGAATTATCTTGTTACTGGTTGAATGCCTCAACATTGGGGTAAGCAATATCGTTCTAGGTTTTTAGCCGAGGTTAAGCATTTCTTTTGGGACGATCCTTATCTGTTTAAGTATTGTCCAGACAGTTATTAGGAGATGTGTACACGAGAGTGACCAGTCCAAGATTATCTCCTTTTGTCATGAACATGCATGTGGGGGTCATTTTAGTGCTAAGAAGATTGCTGTTAAGATATTGCGGTGTGGTTTTTACTGGCCTTCGTTGTTTAAAGACTCCCATAGTCATTGTGTTTCTTGTGAGCGTTGCCAGAGGTTAGGAACCATTTCCCATAGAAATATGATGCCTTTGAACCCTATTTTAGTGATTGAGGTCTTTAATGTGTGGGGCATTGATTTTATGGGTCCATTTCCTAATTCTTTTGGTTATCTTTACGTACTTGTCGCTGTAGACTATGTGTCTAAGTGGGTTGAGGCGGTTCCGTGTAAAACAAATGACCACAGGGTCGTAGTCCAGTTTTTGAAAGAGAACATACTTACACGTTTTGGTACACCGCGAGCTATAATTAGTGATGGAGGTTCACACTTTTGTAATAGACCGTTTGCACTTTTAATGAAACAATATGGTATTACCCACAAAGTAGCAACCCCATATCACCCACAGACTAGTGGTCAGGTAGAGGTCTCCAACAGGGAAATTAAGCGTATTCTAGAGAAAACAGTTAATCCTAATAGGAAAGACTGGTCGTCGAGGCTTACTGATGCCTTATGGGCTTACCGTACTACATTTAAGACACCTATTAGAATGTCACCTTATCGTTTAGTGTTTGGCAAGGCATGTCACCTGCCTGTTGAGTTAGAGCATAGATCCTATTGGGATATTAAGAACTTAAACTTTTCACTTGACAAGGCAGGAGCTCACAGAAAGCTCCATCTCAATGAGTTGGACGATATTCGTAGAGATGCATACGATAGTGCTAAGGAGTATAAGAACAAAATGAAATTTGTGCATGATAAGAATATTTTATGAAAGTCATTTTCTCCAGGTCAAAAAGTTCTTCTGTATGACACTCGTTTGCATCTATTTCCCGGGAAGTTGCGCTCTCGGTGGACCGGTCCGTACTGTTTTTCCTCATGGCGCTATTGAGATTGAGATACCAGATGGTAGTAGTTCTTCAAAGGTTAACGGTCAGCAATTGAAGCCCTTTTTAGAGCCTTTTCCTACAGGTGATGTTGAGGAGGTCCCTCTAGAGGACCCTGTTTACCTTGATTGACCATCGAGGCGGTTTGTATGTTGTATATTATTTTTGTAGGTTTTTGGTTACACTTCACCCAGGTACTATCTTTCCGACTTCTTTCTTTACTATTTCCTCATGTTACTTATATTTTTGGTACTGTTCTTTAATTAGAAACATTGAGGACAATGTTAGATTTAAGTTTGGGGGTAGGGTAGAAACTTTTGTTACCTTTTTGTTACAATAAATAAACTCCAAAGCCTAGAAATTTATGCTTATTAAGGATGGCACTAACCAATCTAAGTGGATGGAAGCATTTTGGTTGTAGGAGTTGAGGAACCAATCTGATTAGATGAAAACATCTAAAGAGTCTATTCATAAAAGCACAGAGCTCAGGTGTTAGAATTAAAAAAAAACATGGTAGTTTCGCCATATCTAGTTGAATCCTTTTCACTTCTATTTTTATTTTGTTTTCTTTAAAATATGTTTCTCTAAGTAATTAGGTGGGGCTCACGATTCAAGTTGTTACCACTGCTAGGGTGAAATAGAGTGATTGAGATACCAAAAAAAAAAAAAGTTGAAAAAAGTTGAAAGAAGTTGAAAAAAGAAAAGAAAAGAAAAGAAAAAAAATTGAGACCAGACCATCAGACCAACCGGAATAAATTCAATAAAGTCGACCACTGGAACCCTTGGTATGCCAGTTGTGTTGACCTAGAGTTAGGATTATCGACCACTGGTTCCCTTGTATATGCCAGTGTGTTGATATTAGTCCATACCAGTATCTCAATCCATTAGGATAGGTTCGTTTTGGTAGTGGCCTTCAGACAGATATGAGAAACACTGTTCACCTTAGTCAACATCAAAACCATCTACGTTTTTCTCTACATCCATCTTCTTAATCTATCCATGTGATTGATTGACTCCGGTTATGATGTTCAGAAACTATCTGAGTAGAGCTCTGTGACTTATATATGAATTTTAGTATGCTTGAGTGCAAACTCGTGTACAGCAATTGGAATTTCGCATCAGGGTACTTCCTCCTATAGTCAATAAGTATGCTAACCAAGGAGATTCTGTAGTGCCTTCCAAGGTCTGCGTAGATAGTTAGGGTCTGGAGTAAGGTTTTGTGGGTACACCTCTGGTAAACCCTCCCGAGACTATAACTCGGCCACTAGGGCCACCTAGGGGTTTAAAGGCTTATTGCATGCGCTAAATGCAATCGACGATGCCTGCGACAGTGAGTTAGGATTTTATTTTATTTTTGCTCGAGGACTAGAAAATAATAGGTTTGGGGGTATTTGATAGACATATTTTTGTGTCTAATTTGTCTCGATTTTATATATTAATAGTGCTCATTTTTGTACTTATTATGGTGTTTTATGTGTCTGTAGGTATTTTTGGCCAAACAACATTTTTGGAAAAATCGGCTCGAAAAGTTGCACCCGGAGGACACCTACTATTCGGACTCTCATTTTGGATAAGGGGTACCCAAATTACTAAGGGGCACCTCCTAGACAGCTGCTATTTACACTCCAGCCGAGGATAGAGGGCGACCAGCTTCTTCCCCAAAATTCAAATTTTTTTGGCGGGAAAAATGGCAGCAGCGAAGCAGAATTGTAGATGGATTTCTCGGCGAGTTTTGACGAGATTCAAGGGCTAAGTTTTGATGGGCTTGTCCTGTTAGAGCACAACAGAGTTGGTACGAGTGTTTGGACCCAACCAATTGGGCTAGATAAGCCGGGAGAAGCGAAATAGAGGTGAAGGAAGTTCTCGGGATTTCTTTTGATTATATTTGGCAGTTTCGGGAGATTTAAGGCAAGATAACCTTTCCTGAGATTCGTATCAATCAATTAGAGGGACTGGAATGACCTGTACGGCTCAGAAACGCGTAGAGAAGAATTTGGGAAGTGGAAAAGTCCGAGACTTTCTGCCGAAGAAATGAAGGAATTATATCGAGTTTTAGGGCTTCTGTTGGTTATAAAAAGGGTTGCTGGGATTCACAAAAGGGTTACGGATACTTTGGGGGAAGTTTAGAGAAGAACATAGAACGAAATCAATAGTTGCAGGAAATTGTTTCTGCTGGTGCACAAGGAAGAACACGAAGAACAAAAGGCCATTGAAGACAGTCGTTTTTGGGGTCTTAAAATCAGCGACAAAGCTACAGTGTTTGCAAAAGTTTTTTGTAACAGTTGTTTTGTAACGCCGATACACTGTTGCAAACAGTCTGTGTTATTACTTTTCACTCTTTTAATCAACTTTTGAACCATCAACCAATATTTTGAGGTCATGATTAATATGAGGAGCTAAACCCCATTGCTGAGGCGATAGAGGAAGCTATTTTTCCAACAAGAAGTGGTATATTCTTATTTATCTATTTATTTGCAATTATTATATGATTATTTGCCTTGATTGGAAATTGTTTAAATGATTTTTGTTAAACAATTATTATTTCTTTTGATAGAGCATACTTGGACCTAGGTTTTTGATGTTCTATGCTTCGGATTTACACTTGTTATTTTGAGAATCTACTTGTTGCAATAGTTTAGAATCAACTTGAATGAGAAAATTGCATGAATATAAATATTGGATTAAATCACTTTGAAATTGGAAAATAGTGGAATCTTAGCCTCAGTGTTCTTTTAATATTGATATCATCTTTTTCAGTGTTTGCTATAATTTTTAGTGAGTTTTCTATTTTAGTTTTGAATTTAAGTCTAAAAAAAAATCTTTCACAAGTTCGAGAATCGAATCTTTTATTACCACTTTCTACAAAAATTTAAAAATACATCAAGCAGCAACAAAGGGAGGTGTGGCCATGCCATAGGCCAGCAGGCGCCACTTGCAAGTGGCCACACCCCATGTTACCTGACCGGCCCCTATTTCCCATAGACCAATCAAGTCGCTTTAAATCCGCTACGCGCAATGGAAGTGTGGCCACGCCCATGATTGGCCGGCCCCTCTTTTTATCGACCAATCAGGTCGCTCTAAACCTGTCACGGTATTAAAAGAGGCAAAATTGCGCCAGATGGTCACAACACCAAATTGGCTTTCCAAAACTGCGCCAACATGCCAATGGCATGCCGAACGTGCCACTTTGTCGCATCAGCATGTCGAACATGCCAACGTGCCATAAATAGCGCGCCTACGTGCTAACCCGCCTTCTGTTCATGGCCAACGCCATAACAGACTTCAATTAGGGTATCATAATCAGAAACATGACCTTGCTTTAGTGGCGTTAATCGAAACCCTAATTTCCAGTCGTGGCCCAAATTACGCCACTTCGGAACCAACGACATGCCACGAGCCATGCGGGGACCCAGGAAACCCTAAGAATGGCGCCATACCATAGCCACTCATAGCAACCCTTGCTCATGTGGCCGTTTCCACATTTTGACCTTGCTATAGTTCCTTTGGCATGTCTATGGCACCGTTTGCACAAAAACATCACCGTGTCGTGGACACATGCCACGCACACTAATTAGGGTTTCGGCATGCCAAGCCCTAATTTAGGTAAAGTTGTTACTCCAACCAAGTCAAGTAATGCTACCCCGAGCATTGGGATTGATTTGGCAACTGGAACTAACGTTGCCAAGCCATATTTGGGTCTAACACCAATGTGCCTAAATCTAGCAGCCATGGCTACGCCAGGCGCTACTTGCACCACCGTGCCACTGGCATGCGCTAAATATGCCACTACTCCATTGGCACATGACCACCCTTTCTCATGAGTTACAATCTCATCCGTCCAAATTCTCCACAGAATTGACAGGCTTGTGGAAAGTCTTAGGCGACCAGCCAAGACAAGCCTAATAGCATCACATGCTATTCTCCTGTGGCAAGTCTCCTGACTTTGACTTGCCACACATATTAATCTGCTACACTTTTTCCATGAAAACACTCGAGACATCAAACATGTCACAAACTGGGGGATGCTCATCAGGGTATTGGTCTGGCGGTTTACAGCGTGCGGCGTGCAACACGCCCATTATAAGAAAGTGTCAGAAAGCATGGCAGTTAGTGGCGGAAAGAAGTAGTGGGTGTAAACTAACCAGTTTCCTTCATAGTGGGAATGTGGTTTTTGGCATTTACACATGACCCCACTTCTCCATCACTCCATCATTCCCACTTTCTACGAGATCAGGGTGCGTTCAATATGACTTGCATAAATAGGTTTTACCTATTTCAACCAAACGACAATTTTTGGTTAACAACAACATAAGTATCCAGAAAAACACAAAAGAACTAATAGCTTACATTCCGCAAGCTAGTTCCAAATTCTGATACAAGTCATAAAATAGCCACACCTTTAGAATTAACCATTCTGGTATCAACACCTTCTTAGCTTCCCTCCCTAAGACCAACCCATCTCCTTCACTTTGTGACCGAAGCAAGACTGGAATGGCCATTTCTTGGTTTAGGCTAGGATTGTACAGATTGATCTCTCAAATCTAAAGTACTCCCGTGCAGTGCATTTGTTCAAAGTATAGATTCGTTTCTCATCCACACACCCAAATTTACCAAAACCGGCAGAAATAGTTTTTACCCCAAAACACTAATGAAAATTCCACTGCTGATGTTTCGGGAATATCTCAAGTGTGTCTATCAGCTGAAGTCGAAGGTATTCCTGAAACCTTTTTTAACCAAACATGTCTTTACTGTACCACTGAGGGTCATGAACCTAAACAGTATTTCAAGTACAAACAAAAAGTAAGGTATGTCAACAAACTGCAACGAAGGGCTAGTCAATTGAAAAATGTGCTTAAACTCTTTCGAAATTCAACCCTACTAATCTATGTAACTCTGTTTCTCCTTCTTCTCCTAAAAGTGTTACTGTCTTTAAGGGAAATCATAAATATAAAAGAAAGAAGAGATCAAGATCTAAACGATCAGTAAAAATGAATATTGACAAACCTATGTAGGAATCAAGAGGTGAGCTTACTAATACTCATCCCAACACAAATTAATTGTGTTAAAAAGGTGTTTTCTTTTCTCACGTCCCCTTGAAATAGACAAGAATTGTACACCTCCAAGGGCTTTGGGACAGACTCTCTAATCTGGGTCTTCAATCTTATTACTTGAATTTCCATCTTTTATCACAGATTGAAGATTGAAATTATTTGCTAGATCATATCTTACGAAACGAGAATAACAATAGTTCATGTTCAGCCTTGCTCCATTGAATATGGTCCAGTATTTTCTGGTTTTTGACTCATTTAAGCTACTGAATGTTCAAAACTTATTCTCACTAAATTAACCTGATGGTTATAAGTTCTGGCATGAATGTTCAAATTTTCTTTTTTCTTGAAACTATCTCTTACGATCACTTCACACTATTTTCCAAGTAATAATTTTGTAAAGGCTTATCCATGTACAAACTTAAGAAAGGGTAAAATATTATTTTAACCTTTTAGTTTGGTATTTGGTCAACGAACGAATTTCTTACAAAGAAGTTTGTCGGTTCTCGAAGCTTACGGTCTGAAAATCTTCCTTCTTAACCTCTCACTATATTGGAAACTCAATGCTCTTGAAGTCCTATATATTTTTGCTTTGCACAAGGTACATACTAAAAAAAATATTTTATGAGCTATGGTGTCTTCAAGCAAGATCTCTTCTGGTGAGACCTGTGTACCCATGGTTGTTGATTCTACAACTAAGGATATTAATAATAATTCCTACCCTAGGAGAAATATTCACTTTTTAAGAGAAAAGGAAAGAACGTGAAGAAACCTAGATAAAATTTCTCAAATCAACAAAGGTTTGCAAATATTCTTGAAGAACTTAAGAAGACCAAGATGGAGGTGCATGGCCTAAAAGACATTCCGGCAGAAGTTTCCCGAGATTCAAGAATCACTTGTCAAGTAACGGCCGAATAAGTTTGAAGGAGCTAATACTCTTATTCATGAACATTATATTCCGATGGTAGTTCCTGACAACGAGTTTGGTGATGATAATACTTTCTTCGAGGATCTTTTAACTAGTTAACTCCTTATAGGAATTTATTCTTATTGTTTAAGGAGGAAAATACTAGCTTTTGGAGTAGTTCTTATGTGTTACATTAGTTATTCCAAATACTATCATCTTGCATGATTAAAGTTTATTTAATTAAATTTTATTTTGGAAGATGACTTGCAATACCTAATCTTCATGTGTTATAAATATGTATTACTTATTTTGTGAGATTTATTCTTTGCTATCATATTCTGGTCATTAGAACATATATCTCATATTTTCTCGTATGTTAAGCTCTTAACTCTTGCAAAATAGGAGTAAACTATTTTGAAAATGGTAGTATTGATCTCTCCACGATTACAGTTTTTGTGAATATGCTGTTACAGGATTTTGTAAGATGTTTTTTTAGGAATCTACTTACATCCTTCATTGCATAACCGCCAGGGGATAAATGGTAAACTTTAATCTTTATGTTCGTACATGGCTAGAGAAGTTATAATTCTTATGTTGAGTCATATCACATTAATTGTTCTCTTGTTCGCAATTGGCGTAGAGAATAAATTTTGTCGATGATTATTTTTCTCATGAGAATCTTGTATCTTAGTGCCTCTAACATTAAGATCGTTATTTTTAACTTCTTTTTTTGTAACTAGCGAGAAGATAGAAAAATATTGGGATACAACTTTTTTTGTGACTGGCAAGTAAGTTTGTTAATGTCCAAGGAATCCTTCTCTTGTGATTAGAGTACAGGTCGCTCATGTTGTTCTTTCGGGAATAACATCAAATGGGGGAGAGTTCTTTTGAACTTGTGCTTACACATAATATTTTTGTAGGGAGAGCTGATTGACGCATTTATATGTCTGTATTGTTAGTACTGATTATGGTATTTTATGGTTTGTAGGTAATTTAGGAGAAAAAATTGGCTCGAAAATGGCATTTGAACCTCCAGATAATATTACTACTCGCACCCATGGACAAGCGCTAAAGGGACTCCAGCAGCGGATAAGGGGAGGTCATATTCTTCTCCAAATTTAAATTTTGTTTTTAGAGGGAAAACAAGTTGCATATTTAAGGTTCGAGTTTTGGAGGGTTTTTGAGGGTGTTGATGGTGGATTTTCGTTTAAGGTTAAATTTGTAAAAAACCAGAAAATCATGCGCTGACATCTTGTAAAAGATAAAGCCATTTATAAGTGTTGGATACTCCCTCACTTAATTCACCAAGAATGGAGCATGTAGCAACAATCCCATTCTGTGAATACATGAAATTCCTCCAGGTTGGAGCATGTGGCAACAATCCCTTCCTGTGAATTTCATATCACCCTTGTATTTCCAAGTACTCATTATCAGTGTGGCATGACGACTGAGTGCTACTCTTACAGAGTAACACGAACCTCCAAGCACTATAATGAAACCATGTACGAAATACCCGTACAGGCTGACTCTCGGTGTGTTATACTAGCCCGATTGAGCCCCTCTCGGTGTGTTATACTAGCCCGATTGAGCATCCGGACTTATCTGTCCGGATATGATTTGATCGCAGTCATCCAACTCCATAAGCATGATTGGATGACCCCAGATCAATTCCATCACCCCCGCGTGTATGGAATACCCACGGCCGACCCCGCATGGTCGGTCATTGGCCTAGCTTGCCAAGAAACTGTTCATACCAAGCATTATGGACGGAAAACCCTAAATTAGGGTTTGCGGCATATTACATGTGTCGCAAAACAGTCTCAACCATCCATCTTCGCAGGTATAGATGGAGGGTGTAGATGTAGACTCAAAGGGCCCAGAGCATGTCAACACGATTACCGTGGGCCCGCCTACACACTTGACCAATCGGTCAAGACCAACCACGCATGGTTGTAACAAATTCGTACGCCCAAACAAGGAGTGACGCACGGCTTTGAAAAGCCAAAATTAGGGTTTCAAGCCATCACGCGCGTCCATCTTCTCCGGCACGAATGGAGGGTCACAGATTAGATTAAGCAGGTCCGGTCATACCAAAGATGACCACCGTGGGCCCATCTACCTCCTCATGTGTTCGGCCAAGGCATACCATGCCTGGCTATCCCAAACCGTCCACCCAAACTTGCGTGGTTACACTTCCCAAATTGCAAACTGATCTCGACCACTCAACTTCACCGGACGATTTGAGTGGCTTAGATCACGTTTTCATGGGATAGTCATGTATAAGTGTGAACACCAACCTACCACCTACACGCTGGTATGATCGACCAAGACCGACCAAGATGGGTCGTCTTGAAACGCGTGCCCAAACTAGGGATGTCACGCGGTTTCCAACTCCTTTGCGGCAATGGATTTCTGCCGCAAACCAATCTCAACCACTCAACTTTACCGGTCAAATTGAGTGGCCTAGATCGCGCCTTCATGGGAAAGTGAGGTATGGACGTGCACACCGGCATGCTTTCTACACACATGCCCGGTCGGTCCTCTCCAAATCCCTTTCCATGCTCGGTTTCGACCAAGCTGAAGAGTAATGCTTGCGCACCTCTTCAAAAAACCCTAATATTCATTAACGGTCGCAGATGAGTGTCTCAAAGATCATCTCATCCCTCCAACTTCACCAGCTTGGTTATACAACCCTGATCAGGAGTTATTTGGTTAGTGAGGCGTCATTACCCATCACTTTACCACACCATAATGCAGTACCTGCATAAAATACACACTGTACTTCACAAGTATCGACTTCCCCGAATAACGCAATTATTCAATTCAGCATTACATGCTATCTTTCTTTCGTGGATCCACGATCCATACATTCCAGACATCAATCATGTCACAAACTGGGGGGATACATGCTGGGGTATTGGTCTGGCGGTTTACAGCGTGCAGCGTGCAACGCGCCATCACAAGAACGTGTCAGGAAGTCATGGATGGTTAGAGATGAACAGGAGAAGTGGGCAAGACTGGATCGTGGGCACCGACGCACAACTCCACTACTCCATCACTCCACTTCCTCCACTTCCCACGAGAGACGTGAATAAGGCTCAATGACTTGTATAAATAGGTTCTCCGCCCTATTTCAAACAACAAGACAAGTCCAGATTTGAGACAGAAAAACCAAGTGTTAATACAAAACGTATTCCAACACCCAGAGCTTGCTTGCATCAATCACAAGCATGCTCACCTTTCTGTTACAAGTCATAAGCAAGCCAACACCTTCACAATCTCAACACCTTCTTCGCTTCCCTCCCTAAGATCAACCCCATCTCCTTCACTTTGTGACCGAAACAAGTCTGGAACGGCCATTTCTTGGTTTAGGCCGGACTTGCACAGATTGATCTCTCGAATCTACAAGCACTCACCGCGCAGTGCATTTGTTTAAGGTTTAAATTCATTCCTCATCCACACCCCAAATTACCAAATTCTGCAGGAGTAGTTTTCACCCATAAACAGAGGGATTCATTGTTTTCATGGTTTGGACCTGTTATGGATATACAATGCTTGTATGAGTGTTTGATTGGGCTGGATTTGGCTAGATAATCGAGTTGGATCGAAATAGGGTAAGGAAACTTTCTCGGGTTTTTCTGTTTGATTCTTTTCAAGACTCCAGCAGATTAAAGGCATGATAAGGATTCCTAAGATACGTATCTATCATATAGAAAGTTTGAAAGGATTTGTACATCTCAGAAACGCGTGGATCAGATAAGAAAATAAGATTTTTTCGTGACTTGCACGAAAAGAATTACAGAGAATTACTTGGATTTCTTTTAGGGTTATATGGGGTATAAAAGGTGTGGTCGAGTCCCAGAGAAGGATATGGAAGTTTATAAAGAAGTTTGGAATACCACAAAGGAAGAAATCAAGGGTTGCAGGAATCGGGTTCTGTTGCTGAAGAACACGAAGAACATTTAACGATTTAGGACTGTCGTTTATAAAACTATCATCTATTCTTTCAAATATTGTTGCGTTTGCAATACATACTTATATCGTTTTCTTATGAAACAGTGAGTTTGCAACACTTATATTTGTTGCAAATATCTGTGTTAGCATTTTTTACCTCTTTTTAAACAATTTTGAGCTATGAACCATTATTTTGTGCAAGTGATTAATATGAGGAGCTAAACCCCTTAGATGAGGCGACGCAGGAAGCCATTGTTCAAGGAAGAGTGATATATTTATATTTTAATTGCAATTACTTTTATGATTATTTGCCTTGAATAAAAATTGATTTAACAGTTGTGGTTTCTTTTGATAAAGCATGTGTAGCATATGGTTTATCTTGTTTTATGCTTTCGATTTACAATTGTTACTTTGAAAATCTATTCTTGCAACATATTAGAATTACTTTAAACGTAAAGAATTGCATGAATATTGCTTAGATTGAATCACTTTAATTGGTTAATGGTCGATCTTGAGTCTCGGTGCTTTTTATAATCTTGATATCAACTTGTTTTGAGTTTTCTAATTTAATTATTAGAATTTGAGTATAAAAATCATCCTTCACAAGTCTAAGTTGAACGAATCTTTTTTATCACTTTACAACAACTTTCAAAATCACATCAAGAGCAGATGTGGAATTATAGGAGATACTTGTATTTATACGTCTACTTGACGCAAACCGAGTTTTCTTGTTGAAATGGTCTAAACTAAAAGTTGGTATGTGTTAAGTAGTGTTGAATACTCATTTGTTTAATTTATTATGATTCCTATTTTTCGCATTTGCCAATTTTGTTGACAAAAAGGGGGAGAATTATTATGTAGTATCTTACTACAACATATGGTTTCTTGGAGAATTATGTAAGGGGGAGTGGATTATTATCTATGGGTTTTACCTATTTTTCAAAAGAAGTAAGTATTGACTAAGGGGGAGAATATCACCATAGTATTGCTTCAAAGTTGAAGTACAATTGAACTTTGAGGAAGGTATCAATACTATGTTTCTTGTTGATGGTGGTTTTCGTTTCAGGGTTAGAATCGTAAAACCCTAGCGTTGTCATCCTACAAAGGAATAAAGACCATTTAAAAGTAATGAGTGCATAAACCTCTTTACTTACATATGCACTGAGCAATTCAACATATTTATGAAATTTTTTGTTAGGAAATGATTTTGTTTTAGTAGATTTTTATTGAGATTCAGAGAGATTTATAGATGGTAAAAATGAATGGAGATCGAGGTTTTGTTCTTGTTTTCCCGATTGGGTCCGAATTTTGAGAAATTGATTCAATTGAAAGGTGTTGTCTGCTACGGATTTGATTGAGTATTTGGATATAAAAATGAAAGGTATGAGATTGATTGTTTGTTGTTTGTGATGGAAAGAATTGCGGGCGGTGGTGATTCATTATTCTCAAGACCCTTACAAATGACAAAAATTGGGGGTTTTAATGTATTGTGAAGTTTGGTCATTTCTCGGTTTTGGGATAAGGAAGTGGATATTGGCTGCATTGGTAAGTTGTGGTTTGAAATTGGGATTCGCCGGTAGCTATCAATAGCGAATGAACAAGATTCAAATCAATGGAAGAAAACAAAATATTAGGATCCTTCTACACGATGATGAGGAGCAATCAAAGAAATTATTAGAGCAACCAAATACTATGATGATGATGGTGGTGGTCAACTACAAAATGTTAATAAAATGGCAACATCTTCTGTTGTTCATGCTACCTTAATTAGCTGATGTAGTAATAGTAGTCTATTGTTGAGTTCGGCTCTTTTTATTTCAACTACAACTCTCTTACTAATTTCACCACTTCACGCTTCTTTAGCCTGTCTTGATTCTTTCTCGGTTTAGTAATTGTAGTTGCTTTAGTTGGTTTTGCGATTTCGGATGGGGTCGGATTTAGGAATGAGTTTGAATTGGAAATCGTATTTGAATTTCTCGAGTTGGGTTTGGATATCATGGAATGGGGAAAGAGGACGAACAATCTTCAATTTAAAATTTAAGTCCAAGTAAACGCAACTTCGGTAATGATTTCCCGATTTAATTGGTTCCAATCGATAAGAGGGTTTAACTGTCTTTTACCAAGGTTGAATAAATGCCACGTAGACACTAACGGTACATTAGCCGTTTTTTGAAAAAACGGACGGAAATTATGAAATTTATCCCGCCTGGTATTTTCCATGCTATGTTCTCAGCTGAACTCTCAATATTGACATGACATGACGATTAAATGTTCACTCTCAGCAGAGTAGCATGTGTCTCCCGAAGTGTTAGTATTGAGATCTGCATGGAAGTACCCACATGGGCTGCATCATTCTCTGACAAAGAGAATATCATATCGACGCACTTTTAAGTTAGCTCGATCGAACACGCTTAAAGGAAAATCTAGATTGTTAATATCAGTCTCAGAAACGATCACGGCCACACAATTTGGCCGCACGATCCAACAAGCATAGACTACTCCTAGCAGAACTATGCAATCACCGTAGTGACCACCGGCGGGCTCACCAATGCCCTAGTCGATCGAGTCTTATTTAACTAATTTCCAAACACTCCGAACGTCAACCCTAAAATGGGTGTTCACGCTAGAAAGCTCAAACGAGCTAAGATCGTCAAAAAAGGTCTTAAATACATCATGACCGTCCAACTTTGCCAGCCTTGTTGGACGACTGAGATCTTCCCTAGAATAATCAAAGAGGCGCCAACATGTACATTGGCGGCCCAACTTTCCCCTAGCTCGATCGACCTGCCCGCAGCAAGTCTGTAGAGCAACAAATCGTTTGCCCAAACTAAGGCAAGCACGCTATTTTCAAAACCCTAATTTGGGTCGCGGCAGTGTACAACTGTCGCAAATAGATCGTGTCCGTCCAACTTAGCTAGCCTAGTTGGACGACTTAGATCGTGTTTCTGACGATCAAGGAGGTGCACATGAGTTCACTGTTGGCCAAATTTTGTTCCCACTCGATCGACTTACCCGTGAGAAGTCAATGACGTATCAAATTGCTCGATTGAACTAGGGTAGACGAGGCCGTTTCTAAAACCTTAAATTCATATTTGCGGCAGTATGCTACTATCGCAAATCGATCGTGACCATCCACCTTCGTCTGCCTAATCGAGAGGCTTAGATCTAATTCTAGAGGGCCCAGGAAATGTCAACATGCTCACCGGAAACCCATCTTTGCACGAGGTCGATCATCCTGCTCAAACTGGTACGCAGTGCCTCGAATTGCTCGCCCAAAAAGGGTTGGCCGCGCGTCCCAATAAACCCTAAAGTTGCGTCAACGGCAGTATGTAATTGCCGCAAATCATCTCGTCCATCCAACTTCGCCAGCCTAGTTGGATGGTGTAGATTTATTTTTAGCAAACTAATAAAATGGCATTGTGATCACCGACCATCCATCCTCCATGAGGAGTGATCGACCAAGTGATAGCTCGCCCATAAGGTTCTCAATTGATCACCCAATGGTCATCAATCATGATGTTTTTAAGACGCTCAATCCGTGACTGATTCGATCGAGCTCAAAAACAGCGATGCTTCTAACACATCGATTACTTTCAGCTGCTTATTCGAAAGCTATGCTTTACATACATCGATTATAAGCAATGCTTTATAAATATCGGTTTTAACTATGTGCCGTAAACTTTTTTGATTTAAATAGTGCATATTTATACACCTTTTTATTGGCATTTACTCATCTTTTGTGCTCAAGAATCAAGAAAGAATCACGTGACTTGACCCATTCAACTCGAGACATCAAACATGTCACAAACCGGGGTATTGGTCCCATCGATCTTCGCGGTTATAAGCCCCTAAGCCTAACCCTAAACTCATTTTCTTCTCCTCTCCACCCGGCCTCACCTCGCAACTCCACCCTCCCCCGACCATCTCCACCACAGCGTCCATCATCAATGCGCCCCTGGGAGCTTACGAGAATGTCGGGAAAGACGGGGTGAGAGAAGTTTCGGAAATTAGGTTTGTCATTTGAGTGCAGAATGTATAAATAAAGATGTAAGAGATGATAATAACCACGAGTGGTGATGTTTTAATTTAAGTGCTAGGGTTTCGAACGTTTTGAATCGTGGAATGTTCTTGAGGTCTTCATCATAACGGAAAGACCGAGTTGAGAGTGATTCAATGTTAATACGATGAAATCAGTACTACCTTCACTTAGAAACCCCTTAGATAAGTGGTGGGTTTGAAACCCACTTCTCCACTCCCCTCGTCATTTTATACCTTAGTCTTCCTCACTCAATCCACTTCCTAACATTACTACTCACCCGAATTCAGAGATTGATCATATATGAGCACACCCTTGTCTCAGGATCGCTCAATGACTTGTAACCCGTAAATTTACCCATCTTTCGGGCCTAGGTTTTGGCGAAAGCTATGCGATTATAAGTTTTATAAATATATTTTTGCATTTAGAGTTTTTAGTCAAAATAATTTGTTGTTTAACCTAAAAGCACTATGTGCTGATTTCAAGACCGAAGACCGAAGATTGAAAGACGTTTTCTAAATTGCACTCGATGAGAAGTGAGTGAGTACTCCACCCTTGACTAATGGTTGATTTTCCTTTCTTACAAGTCACGTGACTTGACCCATTCACTCGAGACATCAAACATGTCACAAACAAGAAATGGGCTTGAGCTAGACCCGTTCCCGATTATCCCGGGGTATTGGTCATCCTACGGCTTCGGTTTACGCATCGTTCGGCGTGCAATGCGCCCATTACGAAAAGTGTCGGGAAAGACGGACGGTTAAGGAGCGAGAGAACTAGAGAGTGGTGGGCGAACGTGTGGTCAGTCTTCCATCATAACGGAAACACGATGATCACTACCTTCCGCACAAACCCACTTCTCCACTAATTAACTTCCTCCACTTCCTAAGAGATCAGGGTGCGCTCAATGACTTGTATAAATAGGTTTTCAGTCTATTTTGAAAAACGGACATAACACAAGTGTTATCAACACAAGTATCCAGAAACCATTTTTTGATACATAAGTCATAAACAACGACACCTTCATAATTCAACACTCTGATCTCAAACACCTTCTCCGCTTCCCTCCCTAAGATCAACCCTTCTCCTTCACCTTGTGACCGAATTGAATCTGGAACGGCCATTTCTTGGTTTAGGTCAGAGTCTTACAAATTGATCTCTCGAATCTAAAGTACTTCCGTGCAGTGCATTTGTTTAGGGTTCGAATTCGTTTCCCATCAACACACCCAAATTTACCAAAAATAGTAGAATCATTTTTTACCCCAAAATATTTATGTATAACAACCAATGAGTAGAGTGATCTTTCATTCTAACAAAGCTCTTTGTGAGTATTCTCATAAGTTGTTAATGTTACGGATCTTGAACAACAAAGGTGCTGAATAAACACATGCATAACCAAAGAGAAATTGAAGAACCAAGGATATCAAGCATAGTGGATTTTGAGCTGAAGGTTTTTCTATTTTGAACCCATATGTATTGAATATTTTTGTCACTAAAATTGACAAATAGGGGAGATTTTTAGAGAAATGCTCGGTTGAACCCACAAGTTTGTTTTCAATGTTAGATGATCAAAACTATTACTCGATTCCTAGTCTACTAAGTCAAGTTTCAGACTACGTTATAATTTGGTAGTTGAATATCAAAAATCACCATCGAAGACAGAAGATCGTCGAAGACATTTGAAAAACTTTTATATTAGGTATGCGAAGACTTAACCATTCTATTTTACTCACTATCTTACCATTCTATCTATTGACAATATGTCGTATGACTTCTAGTAGATTTACAAAGAATATATTTCGAGTCAAGCTTGTCTTGTTGAAAATCTCGCAATATGATTCTAGCATAGGTGTTCAAAAGTCCTTAACAATATTAGTCCGAAACAATTTATTATTTGAGAATTAATTTGTTGATCAATTGAAAATGGCTCATACAATTGATTTTACCATTTATGAACGTTTCAAACATCATAAGAGAGGAATTCATGAACTTCTATTATATTTGCTCAGGGTAGGTTGGCAAATCACTTTGCAAACCATAGATATATGAGTTTCAGAAATACAGCGAAGGTTGGCGAACCAGTTTGCAAATCATAAGTTCAGTTTGGAACATTTCACGAACCCGGTTGGTGAACCGCGCGTGGTGAACTGATTTTTTGGTGATGGTATAAAAGGCTTAAGATTTTCCTGGTTAGACAACTTATGGAAAGATACAGGGAGCAAAAACGGGACCTGCACATGGTCTTTATTGATATGGAGAAGGCCTATGATAAAATACCGCGTGAAGTAATGTGGTGGGCTCTTGAACAGAAAAAGGTATCACCGAAGTACATAAACTTAATCAAGGATATGTACGAGGGCGCAGTTACCGGTGTCCGGACAAGCGGCGGAGTCTCAGCCAATTTCTCGATTAAGATAAGGCTTCACCAGGGATCAGCCTTGAGCCCATATATTTTCGATTAGTGCTAGATCAAGTTACGAGAGAAATTCAGGGTGAGATCCCCTGGTGCATGCTCTTTGCAGATGATGTGGCGCTTATCGGAAAATCAAAGGAAGATGTAGAGGAAAAACTGGAATTGTGGCGCCAGACTCTAGAATCGAAAGGCTTCAAACTTAGTAGAACAAAAACTGAGTATCTGAAGTGCGATCTTAGAATTTGCAGGTTTTGCTGCCTGAGAATTAAGGTTATCAAATGACAACTTGAACAACACCTGAAGATGATTTGGTTGAAATTCAGAAAAAAATTGAAAAATGCTTCTAGGAACGTGAATACCAGATTTATATTGTGAAAAGTGCATATGAAAACTAGAAATACAATTGTTATTGGAGATCGGGCCTTCAAAAGTTCTCGATGTAAGGATCGGTCCTGCTAAAGATCCCTAATAGGGATCGGTCCAGCAAAATATCCATGGGATTCCTTTCAACTACGAAACAAGTTTCGCATGTCTACTTCCTCATAAATTATATAATTAAACATGGTTTTCTAGGCATGGAATCAACCCAAAGTTCAATACACAATCTAGTAAAGAATTACAGAGATAGTGTTATGTCGCATATACGAAGTTTAAAAGATAAACGTTATACTTCGTATTCCAATATATTAAATTTCTAACACAACTTGTAATGATCAAGTCGCCAATATTAAAGATCCATACATATAACTTCGCAAGTTATGTTTATAATATAAACGACTTGAAAGCAACATATATGGAAATAGAAACAAGTCAAGTCTTGTAATACTAACCTCAAACAGAAAGTTGATGTGTCCGTTGATGTCAATAAGTCTTCAGGTTCTTCAGAGTAACACGAGTTTGTCTTAACATTTCTAGATTTCTTAGTCTAACCTAACGAAGTTAACTCTAGTAATCTAATCATGCAGCTTTGAGTTTTGGAATTAAAATATAACAACCAACCTTGACATACTAAAGCTTGGTGGGTTCAACCGAGCAATGCTCTAACAATCTCTCCCTTTGTCAATTTTAGTGGCAAAACTCCATTACATATGGCGAATACAAGAATTAAAAGATAAAGATATTACATTAAGTAATAGTCTCTAAACTCATTCTTCGGACGCTTAATTCCAAATTTTAACAGCACAATAACCTGGAGATAATCCAAAAATAAATGTATTTGTTGAAACATTTGCATAAAAAAAAGCTTTATACTCCCCCATAAAGTAAAGATAGGTATATATTCAATCCGAACATACTTTTTATTCACTTTGGTAGTATGTTTTACTACACAACATGATGATATGTTTGCCCCCCTTGATAAATGTTTTACTCTTTTCGTTTAGATATATACTTTTCAGCACATATATCCTTTCTCAATGATAATGAGTCACCTTATACTCCATATATTTCTCCTTATTTCTGTCACAAAAATGTCAAAAAAATGAAGAAATACAAGTATTTTGAAATGACCCTCAAGTTCAAAAGAACTCGATACAACCTATAAGAGTTAAGCAAGAATGTCTAACATACCACTTTTGATAAGCAATACTAAAACCGAAACTACCTAAGTAATCTGATTTTAGTCTCTTACCAAGGAAACAATTACCTGAAGTATTCGACAAGTTACTTATCAGGGTCCAATTACACAAAATTAATTGTACCTTATTCTAAGATCGGAATGAACTTAGTTTTTCTTATTAGGAATCAATTGTACTTAAAAAAATGAACCTATTTTGTTAAGCAAATAAAAGAAAAACAGAAGTGATTTAGTTTTTCTTAATAGGAAACAATTGTACCTTATTTTGTTAAGAAAAAGAAATAATCTGAATTAACTCAACTTTTCTTAACTAGAAAAAGTCTTAACTGGAAAGAGGTTAATCAGAAATAGTCGTTACCTTATTTCGATAAGTAGAACTAGGTTAGATAACTAGTCTCTTATCAGGAAAACGATTAACCAAATATAAGTTTTACCTCAATTCGACATGTCAAACTAAGATCAGAATTTATGTAGTTACATATCATGAAAGAGATATCAAAAATAATTCTTCCTTCGATTTCCAAAACCACACACACCCATTTATTTGTTATTCACAGCAAAACAAAAGAATAACAAAAAGATAACCTTTACTAGAGAAAGATCGACAACATCTTAGCTATTACCTGCCAACAAGTAAAAAGCTAAAACCGAAAATCATATGTATACTAAATGAAATGAAGAGGGTTCAATGGACACCATAATCTCAACCTATATGACAGATACCTTGCGTGATCTAATATAGACAAAGACTGTCAAGAAGATGACAACCACAAGGTATACACTTGGTATATAGTATAAGTTTGAAACTAAACCTAAATTATAGTGATCAACCTAAGTATTTGGATTAACTTACAAGTGTATTTACTTTAATTATAAAGACAATCTAAATATTGCGTAAGTAAAGTAAATAACACAACAAAAGATTTTGTTAGCGAGGAAACCGTAAATGCAGAAAAACTCTGGGACCTGGTCTAGATTTGAATACTCTCAGAATTAAGCCTATATACAAAGAAAACTGCCAACTTCATATAGTTGAGACCAAGTGAAATTACGAGGATACCCAAATACAGCAAGCTTTTTGTTTCAACATATAAGTCCAATACCAAGTGTGATTGTCAATGGACAAAGTCGAGACAATACAACAACTAGGTATTCACTTGACAATAGTTACGGTACAAAACCGATTAACTATATGATCAATATTTTCAGGTGATTGGGATTTAACTTACAAGTGTTATGTACTTTATTATAATAAAACAATTATAATGCGAAAGTAAAGTAAATGACACAGCAATATTTTGCTAACGAGAAAACCACAAATGCATAAAAACACCTGGACCTAGTCCAGTTTTGAATACTCTCATAATTAATTCGCTATACAAAGAACAAATCCAACTTCGTATAGTTAAGACCAAGTAATCTACCCCTATGATAAGTGCATAATTCATATGATTTTAGTGTCCATTCCATAATTGTTATAGCTATTATTCTTGCATGTATTCGTATTATTACTCTTGTTTTCTCTTATTTGTTTCTATTAGGTAAACCATCCAAAAGGAGCTACAAATTGCTAAAAAGAGATAGGAAGAGAAGTATTCCAAGTATCCAAGTACCCAAGTCAAAGAGAAGTGGAAGAAGTGTGACGAGGAGGAGCAAAACGCTCAAAATCAAGAGACGGGCCAAAGGCCAAGCTTAACTCATCCAAATTCAGGATTTTCTCATCACAATCTTGAATAGAATTGAAAGAGGAAAATAATGCAAAAATAATGAGTTCATTACGAGTTCGGACGAAGAAGTTACGACCAAAACATGTTTTATCGAATACCGAAGACAAGAAAGTTTGCATACTAGTTTGCAAACTAAGATTTTGTGGATTAAAGAGTTTGCATACTGGTTTGCAAACTAAAGTTCCAGGATACTTTTCTAAAAATATGGTTAGCATACTGGTTTGCAAACTATTGAAGGCTAAAATTCACGTTTGGGTTTTTCTTTCGTAATTTAGGGTCGGGTTCCTTAACCGACTTGGATACTTGAAGTAAAATCAAAGTAAACCTATATCAATAGGTATTAGGCCCATCAAGACACATCTCATATCACGGGCTAGGGTTTTATTCTACCTAAACCTAGGGTTTACCCCTTTAGGGGAAAACCACCATTATTCATCTTCTTTGTAATATGAGTAGCTAAATCCTTTGTTGATTAAGGATGAATTCAATGTTCTAACCGTGAAGCTTTATTATTAATACAAATCTAATTGAAGTTTTAATCATCATCATTTGTTTTTATTATATCTATGGTTTATGAATGATTCTTAGATTGGTTTGGGTACGCAACTAGATTAGTCTATTGATCATTTTATTGCTAGTAGAGATTTGAGCGATCTGTAATTGTCGTGCATCTCCTGCACAAGTAGAGAACGTGAGACCTTGTAGAGGGATTCTGTGAAGAAATAATGTGTGGAAAGAACACCAGTAAGTGAACCGAGCGTACTGAGTTTAACTGGCATAATCAAACCTAAATTCACAAACCCTAAAGCGTTCGATCGAGTTACACCGTGTAAGCGTACCTCAAGGAAGCTCAGTTAGATACAATCCGGTGACTAAGAATACTTGTTATCCGGTGACACAAGGAGTTTTGGGGATAGCTAAGCGTACCTGCTATTCTACGGTCGGTGATGAATGGTTCTAACGAAAGATTGATAAGTATTCTGATCCCATTAACGCTTGGTAACAGCGAAGAATTCCTTATTCATCTCTTTTCTTTATTATTGTCTTTATATTTATCTTAAAACCAATCCCCTTTTGTTATTTAGTTTATTTTGCTGATTCAAATAACTTATCAATTACACAACTCTATGTGGGAACGATCTCTTACTACCACTATATTATTAGTGGGAAATATCTTTATTAATTTGTTGTGCCTACGACGGCCCATCAAATTTGCGCCGTTGCCGGGAAGCGGTTGCTAATTGATTTTTTATTTGTTTAGCTTCTTTTTGTTTTTGTTTTTGATTTTTGATTTTTGATTTTTTTGATTTTTGATTTTTTTGATTTTTTTTATTAGATCTTCTAATTCTTGTGAATCGTCATGTTTCCTTACGGAAAAAACATGTACGGAACAAAAGATCAGACATATGACAGTGGTAATCAATATGGTTTTCAATCTCATTCATATGAAAGCTACCAACCATCCTCCGGGTATAATCAAAACCAATCTTTTGGCTATGATCAATATCACACGGAACCTTATGGATATTCTCATACATGTCAACAACCTTATGACGGGCATGTAAGTGAAAAATCACGAGGATAGAAGGATAGTTATGCTTTGGATCAATTTTTTTCTAGTATTGTGCAGACAAAAAAGAGTTTGGAACTAAAAAGTTATGATACTGAATCAACACATACTCCTCTTTATCGTGCTTTTTCGTTACTCTTTCCAAAAGAAGAGATACGAACTAGGTGTGTTAATGTCAGAAAACTTTTTAAGAAATACGAGAAGCTAAAAAAATCTGGAGCATCAAAAGAGACTTTTCAAGAAATTGAAAGAGCCATACGAACCGAACTTCAACGTCGTTGGGATATGGAAGATAATGAGGTTGACAATGATTCTGATGAAGATGAATAACCTCTCGAAAGTCCTTGCAACAACGATACGATTATTCAAACTCCGGATCATAATAAAGATCCTTCGCCTATTCAAAAGGAGGAGATTGGGTATGAAATATCTATTGTTATAAATGGTGCAACATACTCAAATGAAGATATTATAAGTTGCATCAATGAACTAAACTTTTTAGGAGAAAATTACGATTCCGATGACGAGATTGATGAAGAGATAGAGATTCAGAATGAAACCAAATTGATCGATTTCGTGGAAGACCCAATTGAGTTAGATAATAATAGTTCGATAGAGGACCACGATGTACGTGAAGTAAATAATTCACTGTTAATTAAGAAAGATTAGGATCTGATACAAGGTTTGTCTAATCCTTTGCATATTTCTATATCTATTGATCATTTCCATCCAATTGAAGTATGTCCTGAAAGAGTTGTTAACCCAACTTTTAGGAAAATACCTCACTTAAGATTGGAGTTGTGCGCTTCTAAAGTTTTAACGAATTATTTTGCTTTTAAGTATTCACCACTTGATGTGTTTGATTCGAGTATTGTGCAGGTTCACCAAGCTGATGAACCTTGTGAAGTTCCCGAATTTTATGTTCTCTATGAACCTTGTGAACCTTGTGAAGTTTCCGAGTGTAAAAAGAACTAAGTGTGAGGGAAACTTCAATGTAGTGATAGCTTCAATATTTATATCTTATGCTAATATTTTCGTTGAGATGCTATTTGAACTACATATTTTTAATTACAAGGATTACCAAATTTTTAGATTATTGGTGTGTGGACGATAACAATAACGTCGGGCTGACGACGTTAAATTCCAAGCGCTACATGGGAGGCAACCCATCGGTTTTGTATATCTATCCATTTTTATTTTTAGTTTTATTAGTCTTGCATATCATATCTTGCATTCCCATATTAAATTTTACAAAGTCCTATATATATAATGAAAGTTTTGACGAAACTATTTTCGTCAGAAAATTTCTGATTGCGTATTTGTCACTAAAACAACTCTCGAGACTTCATACGGAATGCGATTTGAGTGGTTGACCCCAAATTTTAAAGAGGACAGACTCGCCTTTCTTTTCCAGAAAATCTGAATTCATAGTCTGTTAAGTTGGAACGATTGCCTAGACATTTGAGTTTCGGTATTTTTCAGAACTTTTTCAGATTGCATGTATGTCAGTCCGAAAGCCATAAAGCCAAACCGTTTATTGAAACACTATGCCCTTTTGGCATGTTATAGAAAAGACGCAGTCGAAAAACTTTCTCTCATGATGTTTTTCCTAGTTCCCCACCCATTTGTACAGTTTTCAAATTCTTTCAAGTTGTTACGTCAGAAATCAGAATTTTTTCGTTTTGAACATTGAGGACAATGTTGAGTTTAAGTGTGTGTGTGTGGTGGGGTGGGGGGTGGGGTGGGGGGGGGTAGTTAAGCATATTTGGGTACTATATTAGTGTATATTTATTAAAAAATAAATAAATAAATAAATAAAATACTCTTTGATTTCTTACATTTTTAAGACTTCATCTTTTGGAGTTAACTATGAGCTATTTAGGATGACACTTTAGACCTTTTTAGGTTAAAAACTATTCTTACGGATATAACTTGATTCCCACTTTATCGTTCTACAATCCTTAATTATATACATTCATAATTGAATGTGAAACCCATATGCTATAAATGGCATGGTAGTCATTGGGAAAACTAGTTCTCGCAATTAATCATTACTCAATCACTTTCTTTTTATTTTTGAGGTTATATAAACCTCTAAGTGATTTGGTGGGATCCTAGTACTGCCATGGATGTTGTAGCAAGGTAATCATTGGTTGAGTTTATGGAAGCCCCATAGACAATTGTCTTACACTCATAAAGAGTGAGCCAAAAATCAAAAATCAAAAATTTATATAAGGCTCCTCTTCATATACCGACATTATTAATAATACAAAGAGAAGATTCTCCCTGTCTCCGTCGCCTAAACAACCGTGGAGCGCAGGATCAATGGGAATTAATCATGTAGTCGATGAAATGACTGAAACCTATCGTCATTATTTAGCAAGTCAAAAAAGACTATTGATGAGGTTCTCGACACTTGGATAGCAGTATGTGTGAAACGTTTTCCCTGTCTCTGTCTCCTAAACAAGCGTGGAATGCAGGTTCCAAGGGAACTATCACATATTTTTTGAAAGGAAACATGCGCTTAGAGTATCTAATCATGTTGTCGAGTTAAATGGGTGCTTATCTCAACTATTGCGCTAAATGTATATAAAAATCCTTTGACGACATTCATACAAGTATTGTGGGTAACATCTTTCACTTTAGTCAACATTTGCACACTTCACTATTATATTTCCATTCTCTTATCTATCCATGTGATTCCAGTATGCGAGTGTTGCGGAAAACGTTGCGACAAGTACGATGACTATCTTAGTAGAGATGTAAAAATGACTACTTAAGACTTAAGCAACCTCATCATTCGTACCAAAATTGATATGAGAGTAGTCCTTGTAACTCTCAAATTAGTTTCAAGGACCAATGATATACCGTTAGGTAACTAAGTGAGACACGGTCTCACTAGATGTATCATAAGGTGATACATTGAGATTTTTCATGTGATGGTTCATTTTTTTTCTCTTTTTTCTTCTAGTTCGTTTCCTCATAGAAGATTCTGATCTTATTTCCTTTGTTAAAAGAAAATTTGATGAGCTCTCATGTTTCCTGAATTGATCAATGACACTTGACCGCTCTTCACATGAAGAGTTTCTTAAGGAAGAAAGTCTAAGACCTCTTTAAATCCATTTCAAAAAATGGGAATTAGGAACCCAAATCTTAGAGGTGGACTTTCCTGACATGACCGCTTTATCAGTAGGAAGTCTGATACTAAGAGTGTTGTTAGGCACTTGAACTTGAGGGTATCTGAGCTGATGTAAATTTCGAGAAGCTTTCTTTTCATAAGTCCAATTTTCTACGGAGTTAAGATCTACTGAAGTTGTTGACAGATTTTTTACTTCTTCAATTGCAAAGATAAGCAATTTTGTAAGTTTTGTTATCTGTTTATTCCTACTAAAGCACTTCAATGCATGATGACCTCTTTTATCACAATGTGAACAAACACGTGGATTATCATAAAACATTATTGGCTCATGATCTCCTTCCAAAGAACTCTTCGTTATTGGTTTTTTACGCAATCGTTTCTTACCATCTTCCTTATCTAAGATCTAATTCTCAATGTTAGATGTTGAGAGAGAGGATAATATAATATGCATAGCTCCAGGTGGATTCAGCTCAAAAGTGTGTTATAAATGGCTAGTGGAACAACTTCCTCCAACTTCAGTTGTGGTACCATACTCTTGCATATGGACTAAAGCAGTTTCACCTAAAGTTCAATTCTTAATGTGGCAAGCAGCACAAAATCCAATCCCCATAAAAGATAATTTACATAGAAGAGGATGTCAAATACAAAACCTCACGTGCTCTCTTTGCAATCTACAACCTGAAACAGTTGATCACTTATTGTTGCATTGTAGGTATGCCCATAATAACATTTGAAACTATTTTATTATAGGATATAATGTGAGATGGATACATGTTGGATATCTGATAATGCAGTTGCAGGCATGGAAGAATATAATGGGTATAAGCAGAGGACGTAAAATATGGCTTTTAATGTAAAAGAATTATGGCTCATAAAATCCCCAAAAGTGAAACGGAAACAATCACAGATAAAACATCTGCTTTATGCTAAAAGGGAAATGACAACATGTTCAAATTCACTTTTTTCCGAGAGGTAATAACGCACCGAAAAGTAATCATGGACAACAGATGATCTTGTAACTTAAAACGGGGACATCCAAGCCTTATTACATTTTCTTTTAATTCTACTAACTTTTTATGTCAAAAGAAGAAGAAAAAAAGTAAAATAATGAAGGCAATGCAGGACTCCGGTCACCAGCTTGACGGACCGGTCAGATGAGTCGGGTCGGCTAGTTTTGGCGGCTCGGTTAAGTTTTGCTCCGCCAGTATCGACTTGCTATCAATTGAAAGCCCATGGTTAAACTCGACTTGGGCTTATTAGGTAATAACTTGAAAACACATATCCAATCTCATTTTAAATATTTAGGGTACAATCGGTACAGTGCCCGTACACTTATGTCTGTAGACACTACATGACCCGACCGTTGAATTCTCAGACCTGATCTTGAATCATAAAAAGAGTGGGAGTAGTTTTAGTCTTCTTGAGTGAGAAAGAGAGAGCAAGAATGGTGACTACGGGGAAGAGATTTCAATCAGAAGAAATCCCTGCAACTACCAAAAAGATGAACACAACCACTGAGGAGTATTCATATGAGCATACTAGAGAGCAAAGGATCAGAGAAAACAAAGAAAGAATGCAAAAACTTGGTATTCTTGATCTGTCTGTTAAACTCAAATCTGAACTTCTCCCTCCTAAGAGATCTCCTAGATATACACCTGAAAGAAGAACCCCTAAACATTCTACTCCAGTACCTTCTTCTGAACCCCGGCGCTCTTCAAGGTAAAATAAAATACCCTTTTCCATATATTTTTTTGCCCTAATAATGTTGTTTGATGATTTTGGAATTCTGGGTTTTTAGTGATTCGATTGAATTGATTACTTGGGTTTTTCTTTTTTTTTTTTTTTTTGATCGGTAAATTAAAATACTTGGGTTTGTTTTGATTTGATAAAAAATGATGGGTTTTTTGTTTTGGTGGTGGGTTTTGATTCTTGAAGGTTGCAGAGTGTAACTCCGGTGAGTTACACAGAACCTCGTCTGAAGAAAGGGATGGAAGATGGAGAGGAACATGGGAAGGAGCTAATTAGAGAAGGTGAAAGACCAGAGATATATACTGAAGAGCATGAGAAAAAGTTGGGAACTTGTAATGCTCCTTGGACTCTTTATGTTGACGGAATCGGAACTGATGGAAAACGTATTTATGATCCTGTTAAAGGAAAGACATGTCACCAGTGCAGGTATAGAACTTCTTATGGTCATTACTTTTCATTGTTTTCATTTTAGTGTAAAACCCTAAGATTGTGCATTGATATGTTAGCAGGGTTTTACAATAGATTGAGGAGTCTGTTGCACTTTTACGAAACCAAGGATGGGTATCCTTAGAATGTTAGATTGTTAAAGTATTTTATATAAGAACGGATAAAAAAAAATTCACCGCATGTATGTTATAATAATAATGATTGAAGGGCCTATCAATTGCTCGCTTATCATAGAAGTGCATAATGGATTTTCTTGCTTGGGTCAATGCAGGCAAAAGACTCTTGGTCATCGTACACATTGCAGCACCTGCAACCTGGTCCAAGGGCAATTCTGTGGAGATTGCTTGTACACGAGGTAAATAAGTGTCGATTTTACTTTTCTTCGGTTAGTATATGTCATATGCTGCGATTGAGAATTGGTACCAGTACTGTTCTCACCTTTGTCTTGAGGGGGTGTTCCAATCTGTTCAGCTATGCGCCATGTCATTCTAAGTTTGTAACTTCGTATCATTTTCTTACGGTTCTGTCTCAAGTGGTAAGTTTGTGACAAATTGATTTTGTTGATAGCTTATCATATTTAAGTCATTCAGATTTTGTAAAAAGGATTGTCCAATTAAGGATTTGTTACATACTTACATCATATGTTCAGTTGTTTTGTGTATGCATCACCGTTATGCTTGCAAATGATCGTATATCCACAATCTCTTATACAGTTACATGTTTGTTTAGTTATATTCGTCACATATGTGCAGATTTGTTACATACTTACATCATATGTTCAGTTATTTTGTGTATGCATCACCGTTATGCTTGCAAATGATCGTATATCCACAATCTCTTATACAGTTACATGTTTGTTTAGTTATATTCGTCACATATGTGCAGATATGGAGAGAATGTGCTGGAAGCAAATCAGAACCCTGATTGGATTTGCCCCGTTTGCCGTGGAATTTGCAACTGCAGCTTGTGCAGACTGGCTAAAGGATGGATGCCCACTGGATATATGTATAGGAAGGTAAGATCGGCATACTCCACTTATTAGCCTAACCTCTAGTGTATCTAGTTCCAAATATTGGGCTCAAGAGTGATCAGATTGTATCCTGGTTCGCTTTTCCAGGTTGAGAAACTTGGTTACAAGTCCGTGGCACATTATCTCATTCAAACCCGGCGCGGTGAGACTAACTCTGAAGAGAAAGCAAATACCAAAGATCCAATTTCTGCAAAGAGGTCCCTTGCTTTTAATGATCCAGTAGATTCTTCTCAGCAAATTGAATCCCTCGACTCAGCCAATGATGGAAAAGCTTTGGCTGTAAGCACAGAGGAATCATCCCAGCAAAATGGAACTCTCAACTCACAGGAAAATATGAAACAGTTGTCTGAAGATAACAAAGATACTGATGATCATACAGAGGAGAAGAAAGCTTTGGCTGGAAGCACAGAGGAACCGTCCCAGCAAAACGAAACTCTCAACTCAGAAGAAAACTCAAAGCAGTTGTCTGAAGATAACAAAGATAATGATGATCATATAGAAGAGAAGAAAGCAGAACCAGAGAATATTGGTGGCACACCTGAAGTCAAAAACATATCTCCAAAAACAAACCCAAGGATTAGAAAAACTCCTCCTGCCACTACACCAAACTTGAACACCATTGCTGGAAGATTGAGGCAGAGGCGAATGATCTCTTGAAGACTTGCCATCTCTTTTGGTCTGATTTTGTATCCGCGAGGGAGGACACATGGAATCTGAGATTTTTGTCATCAGCATCCCTCTTTGGATAGTAGATAGAAGTTTTTTGGTACTAGATAGAAGTTTTTTGGTACTAGTTGCTGGTGTGGAGCATGCAGTTGCACCTACAATACTTGTCTCGTTGAACCTTCTTGAAGACTTTCCATCTCTTTTTTGCTGTTTTGCATCAGCGAGCAAGGAACCATGAAACCGGAGATTTTTGTTATCAGATAGAAACTTTTTGGTACTAGATAGAAGTTTTTTGGCACTAGTTGCTGGCAAGGATGCAGTTGCCCTCAGAATACTTGCCTCGTTGAACCCTTGCTACTGTTAGAAGCTGCAATTTCAACGATTTCTATTGTTGTTACCGACAAACTCAGCTCAAAATGCTTAATATATCGAGTAGTTATATTTAGAGGTTAATGCATGAAGGACGCTTACCAGTAGCTTGTGGCAACTGGGAACTTGGGCTTCCAGAAAACTGCAATCCTGTCGTGCCCAAATGAAGCCCAATAACTTCTTGGGCCTGCTTTTAGTGCTAATTAATCGTGAATGATGTCGTCACGTGTTGAGAAGTTGGTCACAGCTGGTGAGTTTGAGAGTTGAAACTCGAAACCAAACCGATGATGATGTTGTCTCTCCGATAAAGTCAACAATTATTATTTTGACCAGGTCAAAACATACGTGTCATGATCGGTACCATCTACCTAATTATCTGATGATCATTATCCATCAATCAATATTTTAATAACGAACCTAAAAGGTCAACTCACTGCTCATCACATCTTTGGATCCTTCTGCGAATCAAAGAAATCGACATGATCTCATATTAAGTTCCAGAAATACCCCTCGTATGTTATCAACTACTACTGTGCGAATCAAAGAAAATGACCCTTCATATGTGATATTTTTGGCTCCAACGATGGAATTAAAGACATATCGGTCATTTATGATTTTTCTCCTTCCCCCACCGAAACATCATAAGCCTAAGAAGCCTTTAGAGAATAGACAAGGCAGAGAAAAGAAAGTGAGAGAGGAAACAAAGTGGGCATGATTCAAAATAAAGGAAGTTTTCGTACTCATTACACCGATTTTAAACTTCTTTTGCTACAAAGGAATTTGCTTTGCAAGACTATTCGGCTTTAGTCGTAGTTACTGGATTTAAACCGGTAAAAAGTTTTTTGTTTGAAATTTTAATTTGAAAATGCTTAAAGGGTATAAATTGACTTGTGAAGGAACCCATGGAAATTAGCTATACGTTGCGAGACGCGAGTGTTTTCTTTAGAAGATTGATTATTATTTTTTAATAAGAAAAAGAAATTCCAATTACTCTAAAAAGAGTAATGATGATAAGTTTGAACTGTTGATAGAATATTCTCTGATATTGAGAAGATTCATCGGAGTTTTGAGTTGTTCGTTTTTCCATCTATCTAACATGATAGATTTGTTACAAAAGACTGCTAAATTTGTTGTTAGAGCATTGTTTTTGTAGGATCAGAATATCGCGACATCAATACTTCGCGGGATTAATAAACAACAGCATTGCGAGGGTGTCGCAGAAGAGTAATATAAATGACGCAATGAATGACGACAGCCAAAACACGAGAAAGGTGTGAAGACCTAGCGAAGTTTAGGAGAGTTGCGAGATTGTATACTTGTACACTTGCGATATTTCGCAAGTCGTTCCCGAAAATAAAGGACAGCTTAGCTGTCATCCATTGTATACTACCCTATATAAAGAGTCGAATAAGTCTGTTGTGGGGGGGAATTCTTTTAAGAGTGTTAGACAAGTCATTAGGAGAGAGAAAGTTTGTGGTGATAGTAATTTCTTTAGCTCTTTTCTATTTTTATCTTGTAAACATTCAAGGATATAATCAATAAAATGAGTGTTATTCATCTTCAAATGTCTTAGTTGTGTGGATTATTGTGAGGGGTGTAGTGTAGGATTTCCTGCAACTACATATTAAAGGACAGCTTAGCTGTCATCCATTGTATACTACCCTATATAAAGAGTCGAATAAGTCTGTTGTGGGGGGGAATTCTTTTAAGAGTGTTAGACAAGTCATTAGGAGAGAGAAAGTTTGTGGTGATAGTAATTTCTTTAGCTCTTTTCTATTTTTATCTTGTAAACATTCAAGGATATAATCAATAAAATGAGTGTTATTCATCTTCAAATGTCTTAGTTGTGTGGATTATTGTGAGGGGTGTAGTGTGGGATTTCCTGCAACTACATATTAAAGGACAGCTTAGCTGTCATCCATTGTATACTACCCTATATAAAGAGTGGAATAAGTCTGTTGTGGGGGGGAATTCTTTTAAGAGTGTTAGACAAGTCATTAGGAGAGAGAAAGTTTGTGGTGATAGTAATTTCTTTAGCTCTTTTCTATTTTTATCTTGTAAACATTCAAGGATATAATCAATAAAATGAGTGTTATTCATCTTCAAATGTCTTAGTTGTGTGGATTATTGTGAGGGGTGTAGTGCGGATTTCAAAAGCAACTACATATTCATAAGGAATGATAGAGAACAAAAATTAGTACTTTCTCCACTCAAAATCATCCCACGATGTGTGTTCTTCCACCGCAGCCTTCAATCGGTCTCTCTACTTTCTCAAACACATTGTGTGCATGATTAAGCCATCCATTGATTACTAAAAACGAGAGCAATGTGAGTAAAGGATTGACATCGTGATTTGAAACAATTTGGAGTAGTAGAGAAGGAATTTGATATAATTTTCAAATGTCTTAGTTGTGTGGATTATTGTGAGGGGTGTAGTGTAGGATTTCCAAAATTAGGAAATGGTTAGAAGGAGAAATGCATTTGAGCAACCAACAAAAATTAGGAAATGGTTAGGGAGAAGTAGAGACTTGCTAGGAGAAGTAGGAGACTTGCGAGAAGAGAGAAATTAAATGGGAGAATCCTCAAGAAGGAATGATAAGAAAATCAAATTCAATCACCAATTCAACCAATGGCGGATAGAACGTGGATTATGATAGAGTAAGCGTGCATACTTGGAGATCGACTACGTGGACGAAGGGGAAGAAGAACAACAATTGGTAAACAATGGACAAGAGGGGGAGACCGAGAAGAGATTGGAGAGATAATTCATGGAAATGAAGAGATCGCAGCATTAGAGGCGTTGAGACAAACAATACATGAAGAAAGACGATTAGAGGCAGAGGAACGTGCAAATTTAACAAGACAGAATCATGAATTGAGGATGGAAAACATGAGATTACAAAGCAGAAGGTCGAGAAGCACTACAAGATCAAGCTCAAGATCAGTTAGAGAGGAAAGAAGGAGAAATTTACCTACATAAGCTATTGATGAAGAAAACCAAGGAGAAGCGCAAAATCCAGGCAGGGAACATTGCGAGAGAGGAGAAATGATGGAAGATCGTTATATTCCACGTCCCGAGACTCTTCAAAATGGGCAGAATGATGAAAATCAAGGAAATAGGCAGCGTCGGAGGAAAAATAATCCAGTTGATGAAGAAAATCAAGAGGAAGGAAGAAGAATATTGCATTGGAGAGAAGCACAGAGGAGGCAAAAAGAGATTGAGGATGAAATTGAAAGACATTATGTTGAACAAGCACGTCTAGCTCGCGAGAGAGAAAGATTGAGAGCAGAAATGGAAGAACAAGAGTTAGAAGAGGCAATTCGCCAGAATAATCATGATAATCGAGAAAGAAG
This sequence comes from Papaver armeniacum, assembly GCA_023531295.1. Classification (NCBI taxonomy): domain Eukaryota; kingdom Viridiplantae; phylum Streptophyta; class Magnoliopsida; order Ranunculales; family Papaveraceae; genus Papaver; species Papaver armeniacum. The sequence goes on along the minus strand of JAJJWW010005624.1, from coordinate 67,881 downwards.
GCGAGAACAAAATCGCAACAATGATAATATTAATGAAGAATATGAAAGAACACAAAGGAGAGCTGATAGGCACCAAAGAAGAGAAATCGATAGATATAATGGTGTGCGAATTCGAGAAAGAAATGAAGGAGAAGATCGCAGAGAAATACGAGAAGAGAATGATGAACAAGAAAGTCAAAGTAGACATGAACACAGAGAAGAGAACCTAACTAAAAAGACCAAAGTAGATTCAAATTCGATGTAAATGAGCAAATTTTGAGAGAACGGCATAAATGAGAGGAATGATGAACGAGTAAAGGGGAGGAGGAAAGAGACAGGTTGGACGAAGCAATAGAAGAAGTCTGCGAAAACTCCGTTCACACAAGAGATACAATTAAGAGGAATACCACCGAAGTGCAATTTACCGACATTAACCAAAGATTTTCGATGGAACAACTTGTGCGATACAACATATCAAAGCTTATATGAGATGTATGCTACAATGGGAGAATCATGATGCTATATTGTGCAAATATTTTGCATCAAGTCCGACAGAGAAGCTTTGAAATGGTTTGAAGGGCTACCAAAAATACAATAACATCTTTCAATCACTTGCAGGCTATATTTTTAGGGGCATATATATGTAATAATTCCTCGCGACCAGGTATTGAAGATGTATTTGGGTTAAAGCAAAGGGTTGGTGAAAGTTTGAAGCATCTAACTGTGAGATGGAAGACAATGTGTAGCGAAATGGTCATGCCGAGTGGAGGAGAGATATCTCATCTTATCATTCATTAATGCTATGTTCGCGACAAATCTGTTGTATATTCAAATTTTTAGAGTCAAGAATACAATCACCATGACTGAGATGCGAGAGCTTCAAAAGGAGTATATTGCTCTAGAGGAAAAGCAAAATGAGATGGAATCATACCCTGTCGCGAATACAAGTTCAGGAGCTGCGAATGCAAGTTTGTTACCCAAATTGATAAACACTGTGGCGAGTACCTCGCAAGGTCAACAAGGAGTGAAGATACCAAATGATGGACAACAAAAATTGGTAGCTATGGGGATTCGCGATCAGGAAGAATTTGAAAGAGAAAGAAATTTCTACAACCGTAGCGGAAATAATAAAATTCAAAGGCTTGATCAACCACAAGAAACCTATGGAGGACAGAGGCATAATCCACAAGAGACTTATGGAGGTCAGAGGCAGAATAATTATAGAGGACAACGAGGTCATAGAGTCGTATGGGAAGAAATCAAGATACCACCACTAAACGCTAGCGTGGAGAAGATATGGGAAGCTATAATCCTGATGGAAAACATACCTGCACCATGGAACATGGGGAATGAACCACCTCCAGGTGACAGAAGTCATGAATTCTGTTCCTATCACCATTTTCATGGATACTTAACGAATGATTGTAGGAATATAAAAAGAATTATCCTCAGAATGATAGATCAAGGGAAGCTAAACCAATTCTTAAAATGTGAAGAGAAGACTCAACCATTACCAACACCTCCGTAAAATCACGAGTAAATACAACAAAAGGGAAAGAGACATTTGTAGTAGAAGTTGGAACGAAGGCCAAAAACTTGTTCTGCAACTCTATCGTACATTCGTACAGGAAAGTTGAAGATTTTCATGATAGTGTTCTCAGTAGAGTTTTCGCAAGAGATGTTGACAATAGAGAAGTAATGAATATCGCGAAGTCATCGCCGCTAAAAGAATGGCAAGCGCAGATTATTTCTTTTACCGCAGAAGAAGTACCTGAAGGTGGCGAGTTGCATGACAGTCCATTAGTGGTAAGATTAGAAATTAATCCAAAACCTGTTGATGATGAAAGTGATGGTGCAGAAAATTCATGGGCAATAAATAGAATCTTAATTGATACCGGAAGCTCTGTAAACATCCTTTTTTACCACACCTACAAGACTATGGGGGGCAAAGATGAAGATTTGATACCTTCAACATATAAGATTTATGGTTTTAATGGTACTGCTAATAAACCTAAAGGAGAAGCTCGCATGCGAATACCATTGAATGGATTATCAACTGAAATCTTGTTTTGCATAGTCGATGTGGAATCCCCTATAATGCATTAATTGGGCGACCACAGTTACATGAGATCTTGGGTGTAGCATCAACTTACCACCAGTGCATCAAATTTCCTCATCCCAGTGGTGTTGGAGTTATAAAAGGAGATTGGGCTGAGGGACAAAAATGCTATGAAGTTGAAGTGGAGTCTTGCAAGGAAAGGGCTGCTCAAAAGAAGAATTGGAAGAGAAATATCAAAGAAGACCAAAGAAGAGAAAGACTGATGGTGGACACAATAGAAGTGAGAAATGAAGATATCTTGCGAAATCAATGCTTGAAGACAATTGGAAATTGCGATGGTCTCGCAAAAGGGAAAGAAATATCTGGAAATTTGAATGAAGAAACAGAGAACAACATGAGTAAGAAGTGCAAGAAGTAAGTAATTGATTTTAGAGTTATTCAAAAAAATAAAAAAAAAATGATGATGACAAAAACATGTCAAAAATACAAAGAATGTGATGATCGAAGAAGGAGTACGCGAGAATATCGCTATTCATGAATGTGACGAAAGTTTAGTTAAATAATTACAGCGAGATCACAGCAAATGAAGCAAGATTATATGAAAATTTCACAAAGAAGACGAGAAGAAATAATCAAAAATCAATGAATGATTACAAGAATTGACAGAAATGAATGAGTGAGTGAATGGGACGAACCTTTAAGGCGTACACCCTAGTTCGCGAATGATATTTCGTAAGAGGCAAATGTAAGACCTAAAGTGCGTCATATAAGGGGTATCTCTTGACATGGCTCGGGGAAAAGGTTACACCGCCCGGAACCCGAGTCATGAAGATTTGGGGCCCATGAAAGCCTATCCGGGAGATACCTTGGATTTCCAACTATATATATATAGGTTATATACCTGGTTGGACGACCGAGGGTCTCTTCCAAGGAGTCGGTGTATGACCAAGGCGTCGAGGTACATGGTTGAGCCAAGAGTGCCTGGGCATTTGAAGTGTCTCGGCCATTCTTGGCAAGTCTTGGCACATGTTGCACTCGGCCCGAAGAAAACTCCACTTAGGGTGCGATCTCGTAACCATAAACCCTATAGGTATAAGGGATAAGAGGTCACGAAAACAACTGGTTGTTGTTAAGACCGGATGGGAGGAGCTAGTCTTGTATGGCCGATGTACGCCTCCTTGAAGGGGCAACCAGGGAGATGATAAGGGCGGCACCCTCCATTAGGGAGCTGATAAGTGTCAAAAGACGCAAATGTCATGAGGCTCTATTTTCGCAAGAAAATTTAGGCTTGTCATATTTGTGCGATGATCCTGAAGAGGCAATAATACTAACGCGAGGGTAAGATGAGATCAATGGGTTTTTACATGAAAGTGTAAAGACGTCCTGCGATTTCGTCGCAAGACGGCAATGTCACGGGACTTCAAGTTCGCAAGAATTTTTAGGCCTGTCATATTGTCGCAACAAAAATATCCTACAGAGGCAAAAATACTAAGAAAATGATAAGACAAGATCAATGGGTCGTTACATGAAAGTGTAACGACGTCCTGCGATTTTGTCGCAAGACGACAATGTCATGGGGCTTTATATTCGTAAGAATATTTAGGCCTGTCATATTGACGCAAAATGAGGGGTGGCAAAATAAGACCTTTAACTAGGAAGGCAAAATAAGACCACACAAAAACAATGATAAGGCAAGATCAATGGGTCATTACATGAAAATGTAAAGACGTCCTGCGATCTTGTCGCCAAGAAATTGAGTAAGCAAATAAGCTTGCGAATACGGCTATATTTCTTCATTTATTTGTGGAGAATTAGCAACAGCAGTTGCGAAACTAAGAAGTATTATTGCTTAAAGATTATCGACTTAATTTCTCATGTGAAAATAAATAACAGAGGCAAGTATGGGAATGATTAGAGTAAAAACTTGTTATTTATTTTCATATGATAGGTTTACAGTAAGAGATTACAAAAATGGAAGACTAGAAGAATAAATGTACAAGCATTACAAGAAGAGAAAAAAGAAAATGGAACAATCTTTAAACTTATTCTTCTTCTTCATCAGATTCTTTATCAGATTCCTCTTCTTCGCTTGCATCACTATCAGAGACATCTGAGGAAGGCATATTTTCAGGAATTTCATCGAGAAGACAAGGATATGAAGAAAGAGGAATGTTGTGGTTATTGCAAATTGTCTCAATAGTTTGATTGCGAAAACGGACAAACATCATTATTGAAATTCGCTACGATAGTTTGTAGTTGCTTCTTGACTTAGAATATTTGTCATTGCGAAGAGAGAAGTCTTTTGCAAGTTGTGATTTCTCAGATTCAAGTTCCTTGATTCTAGTTTGAAACCTCTTCTCAGATTCTGCGAACAAATGACAATGAGTTAGCAACTTAATAGCAGTTTCACAAAAAAGGAGGCGGAAAAGTAATGAAGAACAGTAAACAACCTTCTCTGTCGAAATCATATCTTTAACCAAGGCGGATGCTCAAAGATGAAGACCGACGCTAACACCTAAGTTATTTTGGCATTATCTAGAACCTTCGCAGCCCAAGCGAATTCATCATCATTGTTTATGACAAGAAGTGAACGAATTTGATTTTCTCGCTCATTAAGTATGGCATTTTGGCGAAGAGATTCATCTCGTTCAATTTGAACTTCAAGAAGAGTTTTTTTGGAATTTCGCTAATGCTTGTGCACCTTGATTAGCAATGCGATCCTTATCATCTATAAGGTTGCTAATTTTCTTCCTTAGAATATTATTATTCTCCTGAGAGCTAAGATATAAACGTTTAAATCGGTTGGCTAAACCTAAACTAGATCTATGTTCAATTTCTAAGAGATGAAATTTGGTTCGAAGTTCATTTAATGAGAGAGAATTAATCTTGTTTGAAGAACTACTTAAATATTCATTGAGATGAGCGAGAAGAGCATCATCATCCATAGGTTCAGGGAATGAATGGAGAAGGATGGATTCGTCAGAAAGATTATAAATGTCTGCAAAAATGATAAGTCAGGCAAAGAAAAATAAACGACAAAGTAGAAACGAAGAAAAGAGAAGGGTATTATACCATAAAGTTTTTGATTAGCACTTTGAAGAGTAGATATTTTGTCCTTCTGGGTAGAAGACTCAACTTCCAACTGTTGAATTTTTTCGCGAAGAGCGGCAGTCTCACTTTCGTCCTTCTTGCGATATGTCGCAACTTCAACTTCTAATTCTTTGTTCTTCTCCTTAAGTTGAAGATTTTTCTTTTCAAGATTGTTACGCCTCTTCTCAAGATCTGAGGCAACGACAAAAGAAGCTCTCCCAGACTATAAAGGAAAATAAAGGAATTGTTAAGATAAGGTTTATAATCGAAATCACTAAGAAATAAAGAAATATGAACATACCAAGGCACTGAGTGCATTTAAGAAATTGGGAGTCATTGTCCGAGAAACTCCACGAAAAGAATCATTATCCACTAGCAGAGGGGCGTCGCAGATATTTGCGAGAGCTTCGCAAGTAGCAGAAAAACGATCATCTCCCATTCCTTGCATAGAATCAGAGAAAACACTAGACAATTGCGCCATAGCAGATTCAACTGAATGATTCTCCTTTGTAAAAGAAGTATCGACCTCATTATTATCTTCATCAGAGTTCTCGCTGGTTTGGGAATTAGAGTGAGAAGTGGGATGGATTTTCCGTTTTTTAGAAGATGGAGCAGAAGATTTATCCTTGCGAAGAGTGATTTTATTCTTGCCTTTAACCTTCGCAGCTTCAGAAATATCATTCTCTTCAACGCCAACCTTCGCACACGCATGAAGATAAGAAACAGAGGCAACAATATTGTTAAAAAATAATAAGGAAAAATATTTCTTACTTCATCCGTGATTGAACGAAGTGTCGCCAGAGTACTCGCCTTTGGATTTCTTTTGTAGCTCCTTCTCAATTTAATAATCTGAAAAATTTGCAAGATTAGGTATAAGAGGAAATACAGATTGTAAAATAGATAAAAGTTAGGAAGTATACCTATTTTGCTTTCTCGGGCCAATTAAATACCCAAGGATGGTAGTTTGCGAGATTCGCAGGGAGTACATGGGAACCTGAAATGTAAGGTCCACTCAAAAATAGTGGAAAGACAGACCATCTCTCATCTTTAGAGTAGCGAGGAACATTGTTCTTGCCAGAATGCCAGTCAATATCTAGCATGAGTATCTTATCATCGGAAACGTTCTCTTTTCTTTTCAATCGGGCACCCCAGCGAGATTTATCATTTTTCATGTTTATTACTTGATAATTTTCAAAAAAGTTTTCTACAATGTATTTTTCAGCGGCTATCTCTAATCTTGCGAAGTTAGGATCTTTAACACTATCAGGATATAGAGATCCCTTACCAGCGCCGCGGTTGGCGAATTCAAGCATTAGACGGATGCAATCACCACTTAATTGATAAATAGCTCGCGAGAATTTCTCATGAGCAAGAATTTCATAGAACAAGGGCAGTTCGGGATCGTACAGAGGAATGGGAAGACCTGCGAGGATTTGACCTAGCGAGATTATGATTTTCTGAACATCACACTGATGATCAGTAAACAACTTTGCAGAAAGAATAGATGAAGATTCTTGATTGGGAATAATAGATAAGGTGAAACCCTTATCTTGTAATTTCTTTTGAGTTTCATCAAAAAGGGTTTCATATTTACGACCAGAAGGAGCCATTCTTAGAATATGGGAATGATTAGAGAATTGAAGATCAAGAGAAAGAAGAAAAGGAAGATTTACAGTAGCAGAAACGCAAATTGCGGAGGAAGAGAGTTGAAGAAAAGTTGTTGAGGGAAGGTAAAAGAGAAGAAGAGAAGGGTGAGAAAACTATATATAGAGAGAAGAATTCTCGAGAAAACAAATGCATTTAATGCGAGATGGGACGTGAATGGTCAAGAAAAAACGGTTGAAAGAGACGTGTCAAGAAAAGAGTGGAAGAAGAAACATGTGTAATAAATTCCGTGTAAAAGTACGGGATTGAAACAGATAAAGATGAACAGTTGCGGCATTTCAAAATATTGGTTCTCATGACATTCTCTTCTTCGCAGAGAAGACATGAGAAGAGGCAAGATGTAGGATCAGAATATCACGACATCAATACTTCGCGGGATTAATAAACAACATCATTGCGAGGGTGTCGCAGAAGAGTAATATAAATGACGCAATGAATGACGACAGCCAAAACATGAGAAAGGTGTGAAGACCTAGCGAAGTTTAGGAGAGTTGCGAGATTGTATACTTTTACACTTGCGATATTTCGCAAGTCGTTCCCGAAAATAAAGGACAACTTAGCTGTCATTCATTGTATACTACCCTATATAAAGAGTCGAATAAGTTTGTTGTGGGGGGAATTCTTTTAAGAGTGTTAGACAAGTCATTAGGAGAGAGAAAGTTTGTGGTGATAGTAATTTCTTTAGCTCTTTTCTATTTTTATCTTGTAAACATTCAAGGATATAATCAATAAAATGAGTGTTATTCATCTTCAAATGTCTTAGTTGTGTGGATTATTGTGAGGGGTGTAGTGTAGGATTTCCTGCAACTACCGTTTTGTCTATTGATTAAATTAAAAGATATTGCTTTAAAGTTAAGAACTTTGATGTCTAGACGAAGAACTGAGTTTGAATCTATCTCAACGAGCTTTGGCATACATTCCAACTAGCAGCAGTAGGATTGGTTCTGAATCACTCTGGAATTTGATGTTGTGTCCTCCTAGCTCTGTTGCCCACCTAAAAGCCACCTCAGCCCCATGATATTCTATAAGCTCTTTGCAGTTCCATCCCGAAGATTCGCCTCTTGCTTCTTTGCAAGTACCTATATCATCAATGAGTGTAAGGGCCATTGTTGTGTCACAGATATCTGATAGCATTGAGATAGCTATATTAATCTTGTATCCAAAGAATCCTAGATAGTGCCAGGTATTTAGTTTGGTTATGTATAAGTTCTGGTCTTTTAGAGGATCATAATATATGCTTTGCATGAGATCGTAGCTTTGACAGTTGACATTTATGGTAAAGTTGATATACTTGACGATGGAAGTTATTGTTTTCCAACTGTTTTGTTTTTTTTCCCTAAAGCCTTGTCGCATCTGGCTTTCCAGACGTGCCAGATTATAGTACTGCATAAATCAGCCCAACTCATTTTAGTTCCATATTTTTCAGTTGTTGTGAACCAGTTGTTGATCCACTCACGACAATTGGTTGTATTTCCTTTGACATAATTCATATTGCGATTTGAATGGTTCCAAACTTGTACAAAAAAATTACATTCAAAAAACATGTGTGTCATGGTTTCATTTTGCTCATTGCATAATTGACAAGTAGTGTTAATGTTTGGCAACACAGCAGCCACTCGCATACTATTCAGAAGAATGAAGTGGGTTATTTTCCAGACAAGCATCTTGATTGAAGGTGAAACCTTCATGTTCCAGATTCTTGTCCAATCCCTGTTGTAAGACTGGTGACTGGTGAGTTTTTTATATAAGGATTTTACTGTGAATCTACCTCTAGTGTTTAATTTTCACGTTACTTTGTCTTCCCTATGATCATTTGGTATTTGTATTTGTTGGATTTTGGCTACAGTTTCAGTATCGAAGCATTTTCTCAGTTTATAGATATCCCATGTGTTGTGTTGGGTCATGAGTTCGCTAACCATATTTATGTTATCAACCCCGTTCATAAGCTTGGGAATGGGCGGTTCTTTTCCTGGGATCCAGTGATCGGTCTATATATGGATTCCATCACCTTTTCCTAGTTTCTAAAAACAGTTTTTTTGGTTATGATTTATACCACTCTTTATCCCTTTCCAAACCCAGCTGTCAGTTTGCTTTGGTTTAGTATCGAGATGCATAACATCAGTATTTTGAAAGTAACTAGTTTTAAAATGGAAGCCCACTGAGAATTCGGGTTATCGTTGAGTCTCAAACCCATCTTAGCTATCATTGCAGAGTTAAAGTGATGTATATTCGGTATACCTAAGCCACCATCTTCTAAAGACTTACTGAAAGTATCCCAAGCCTTAAGGTATACACCTTTAGGCGCCTTGTATCTTTTCCCCACCAGAAATCCCTTTGGATTTTATTTAGTTCCTTACAGGTTTTTTTAGGAATTCGAAAACAGTTCATTTGATAAATACTCATGGCAGAGGTGACATGTTTAATTAGGATTGTTTTTCCAGCAGTTGTGATTTTTATCTTGTTCCATCCTATCAGTCTATTTTTCATGTTTTTTATGAGAGGTACAAAGCCTTTTTATTTTAGATATGTTTGTGAATAAAGGGGAACCAAGATACTTGTCTTCTAGCGGTATTGGTTGGATATTTAGAATAATTTGAATTTGGTTTGTCAAGTTAGGATCAATTTTAGGGCTGTAGAATACTCATGACTTATTTAGATTAATAAGTTGTCCCGAGGTTTCTCCAAAATCATGAAGGATTTTAAGAAGATTAGTACTAGCCTGGGTTGATGCCTCACAGAAAATGAGGCAGTCATTCGCAAATAAAATGTGACTAACATAGGAGTATTGTTTGTGATTTTGTGGCCACGTATTAACCCTAGGTTTTCGGCATGGATAATGGTTCTCGACAGGGATTCCATACAATTTAGAAACAGGCAAGGGGAGAGAGAATCCCCCTGCCTCAATCCTATAGAAGGCTTAAAGAAACCACATGGATATCCATTTAGAAGGATTGCCAGAGTAGTAGTAGAGATGCACCGAAAAATGATATCGCACCACTTCTTGGAAAAAACCCATTTTACTCATGATTTTGATTAAAAAGATCCATTCGAATCTGTCGAAAGCTTTGGACATGTGAATCTTTAACCCCATTAGATTGTTTTTCATTCACATATTATGGATTAATTCGTGTGCTATAGATATGTTATCGGATATCTGCCTTCCTGGAATGAAGGAAGATTGATAAGGGGAGATCATTTTATTTAGTAGAGTTTTCATCCTATTTTGTAATGAGTTTTAATATAATTTTATAGGAAGTTTCATAGAGCTATTGGCCTGAACTCCACGACTGTGAGAGTTTTTTATGTTTTGGGAATGAGAGAAATGAAAGATGGGTGAATTTCTTTCAGAATGTGGCTAGTTTTGAAGAATGACTATCGTGTTAACTAGTTCATCTTTTACTGTATCCCTATGTTTTTGAAAAAAATTTAGGGGGAACCCATCTGGCCCCGAGCTTTTGTTTGGTTCCATAGCGAATAAAGTGTTTTTAATCTCTTCACAAGTTGGTATAGTTTCTAGTACATTGTTATCATGGTCTGATATACATTGTGGTATGAGGTTCAACATGTCTTCATCAATTTTTGGTTTAACAGTGGTTGTTATATGAGTAAAGTGTTCGTTCAGGCAATCGGTTATTTCAATTTTTGAATTCATCCATATGCCCATGTTTTTTTTAATCGTGTCTATTCTATTTCGTCGATATCTTTGTCCGGCAGTATCATGGAAATAATGTGTGTTTCTATCCCCAAGGGTTATATATTGTTCTTTGCTTTTTTATCTTCCAAAACTCTTCTATGATATTGTACCATTTGTTTACGTCAGTTGTTATTTTTACTAGTTCTCTTGCTTTTATACTGGACGGTAAGTTTTTGTTAGCATTTTCAAGTTTTTTCTTAATTTCTTCTATATTCGTATTTATATTGCCATAATTTTCTTTATTCCATTTCCTAAGAATGCGTTTGACATTTAACAAATTTTTTTGTGAAGCAATAAGTTGATGATCATGTTATGGTAGTATTCCAGGCACTTTCGATTAGGGGTTTACATTGTGGGTGTTCTATCCAGGGACCAAAATATTTAAAAGGTTTGGCTCCATCATTCCAAAAATTTTGGTTGTTGAGGCGGATTGGAGTGTGATCAGATATTAAAGGGGCCATGTCTGTTATGCTACAGTAAAGGAAAGTTTTTAACCATTCATTGATACCAAAAGCTCTGTCAAGTCTCTGTTCAGTAAATTCAATTTCCTTTCTTTTGTTGTTCCAAGTAAAAGAATAGCCTTTAAATCCTAGGTCTTGAAGACCCATGCTATCAAGCATATTTATGAAAGTATCAGCTTCTTTTGATTTATTGGGCATCTGCTTTGTTTTTCATAGTCATATAGAACTATATTACAATCTCCAATGATTACCCAAGGTTCATTTATAGTATTAGGCATATCTCTAATCATTTTCCAATAATCTATTTTTTTTATCTTTATATGGGCTCCCATAGAATCCTGTTAAGATCCAGTTTTTACTTATGCTATGGTCAAAAATCCTAGCATTGATTTGATTATGAGTGTAATTCGGGATTGTTAAGTTGATGTTATGTTTCCAAACAAGGATAAGCCCTCCTGCAGTACCTCTAGGTGGAACTATCCAGTACTTATGAATGTTTATTTTGTTGAGAATTATTTCAACATTTTTGGTTTGTTGTTTAGTTTCCGATATAAAGATAATATCGGGACTTTCCTTGTTTATCATATCATTCAGATAATTATGAGCTGTTGTGTTGTTTTGGTCTCCCAATCCTTAGCAGTTCCATGCTATCGTTTTAATGAATTGCCAGAAGTAGCTAGGAAAATTTCTCTAAATAAAAGTTTTTATGGTTTACAGGTAGGCAGGGGCGGAGCCAAGGGTTGACTAACCCTGGCTCTAGCCCCCCTAAAATCACCAAAATCATGAAAAAACCCTTAATTTTATCATAAATTTTATATTTAGCCCACCTGATTTATAAATTTAGTCCACAATTTATACAAAAATATATTTTAGTCCCCCTCATTGTTAAAGTCTGGCTCCGCCACTGCAGGTAGGTGCATTTTAGTATTTTTGTGATCTCTCATTAAGAATTTATGAAAAGGCCTCTGTATATGGGGATATTTTATAAGTCCATTTATGTTTGTTTTACCTGCTTCATATGTTAAGTGATTCATGATAGTTGAAGTAATCAAATACTGAAATTGATTTAGAGATAGATAAATATATTTTAAAATAGTGTGCATCATATAAAAATTGTAACTTACTTTGCTTCTATTGTAAGTAGAAGATTTATCTATGGGTGTCATACATTCACGTGATAAATCATATCCTATTCTATATTGAGATACAAATTTTGATCTAATTTTCCTGTGCGTGTTTCCTATATTGTTCTTCCCCTTTCTATTGTTGTGTTTCAGATTATTGAGATGTTGCCTACTTGGATTAAAATATTGGAAACATAATATGAGGAAGTTTAGGATTACCTCATCCGAGTTTGACATGATAGAATCAAATTGCTCTAAAGGAACCCCATCAATTTCAATTGGATTTGAAGATAAGCTTTTTGATGGGTTGTCCATGTTCCCATCAGTTATAGAAATTTACATGGAGATTGGACTTGTGGTTCTGACTGAATGTATTTTGGTTCCCATTGATAGGATTTGAATTAGTGATTGAAGTTTCCCTTATCGTATGGTTGTATTCTACCTCATCAATTTCTTTTTTCTTTGATTTGGTTTGTTTATAATTGGTGTTAATCTCCACTTCTGCTTGATTCTCTGTATTGTTGTATGGGATTGGAGAGGTTATTTTTCGGGACCATTTTCCTGATTTAGATTTATGTTTCCCCTGCATTATGTTGTTGAAGTTGATATCATGAGGGTAAGAGAAGGATTGGTTTTCATGACTCTAATTGACATCTGAGAAATTTGGATTCAAAGTTTTGTTTTTTTAGGGATTTAGGATTTGGTGGTTTCCTCTTTTGGGTTCGGGTCTGGGTTTTGTTTTGTTGGGGTTTGGTTTTTGTTGGGGTAGCTTGTTGGTTTTGTATCTCCATGCAAGCTTTTAGGAATGTGGCTTGCGGGGTTAAGGGTTGATGAAATACCCCTGCAGTAAAAGTGATAATTTGTTGATTGGATGATTTAGTGGGGGTGTGGTGTGTGTGTGTGTGTGTGTGTGTGTGTGTGTGTGTGTGTGTGTGTGTGTGTGTGTGTGTGTGTGTGTGTGTGTGTGTGTGTTTGGGTAGGTAATTGGGTGGTTGTTATTGTTTTTGAGTTTGGGATATTGAGGTATTTGTGGTTCTTCTTTTTCCTTAATTTCCTCATTGCATCTCTTAGTTGAGTGATCAACCCACCTACAGATGTTGCACAATGGTAGGTTAAAGAGCTTATAAGAGAATTCCAGCCATGAAGAGTTGTACGGTGTAGGGTACACATCAGAACCATATGGTAGGGATTCATTGACCCAAATTTTGACGTGACACTCGACGTTTTTCTCTTCATGAGCTCTGCCATAAGGTTTTTTATGGGTTATATAGGCTCTTGCTGGACTGCATATGTCTTCTAAGTTCTTTTTTTGTGATGAAGTTTGTAGGACAGTTTTTGATATGCATCCATATCTTAATTTTATAGAACTATTCTTCTTTGATTAAGTGAGGACATTCAACCAAGACCACTAGCGTACCTATAAGCCACCAAGCTCCTCCTTCTTTCACTAAGTTAAAATCATCTTTAGCTTTCAGATGGAATTGGTAGAAATTTCTTCTGTGATTATACAACTTAACAATAAATCCTGACTTGAGATTCCAATTTTCCTTAATATATTGAGAGATTCTTCCAATATCAAAAGAAAGTTTGTTACATAATCTACCTATTACTGTTTGGTTCCAATTTTGTTTTGGAATGGGTTTTATATTTTCTGGTTTTAGGTAAACTTTTGGAGTAAGGTTAGGAGGTAGAACTAGTTTCTGTTTCATATTGTTGGTAAGATTATCAATGTTGATATCATTACTAGAGGTAGAAGCTTTGTTGTTTGCCATAACTATTTTTGCAGATGTGGGTTGTTGATTTGAATTAATATTTAGAGTGATGTGTTTAGTTTTGGAGATAAGAGGGTGGTTTTGGAGTTAGAATTTAAAGAGGATAGTTTGTTTGTACTGTTTATTTTGGTTTTTGAATTTACTGAGTTGTAGGTCAACAAGTATATTGGATTGGTTGTTCAACGCGGTACGACTATCGATTGAGATGGGTTTGAAACGTGGTTCTCTAGGTTTAGTTTTGGGAAGAGAGTTTACATGAAAGGTAGATTCTAAGGGATTTTTGTTTGTTTTTATCGTTTGTTGCAACCTCGTATAGATGCAAAAAAGGTTCAGAGTGTCTATATTTTTAAAATTCGATGAAGGGGTGATGGAATTATCCTTCAGGTAGTAGTTAGTTTGAGCACAAGTTTTGAGGTAGTCTGATGGTTGTTTTCTAGTATAACAACTCATGTATGATATGTCACTTTCCTGAATCCTCAGAGTTTTGGGAGTAGAAAGAGGATTTTATTTTCTAATGATAGCTATGAAAGGTTGCAAGCGTTTTCTTATGTCTTTAAAGTCTGAGGTTTCTTGGTGCTTTACTGATATGAATATAATGCTTTCAGTATTTGTAATATCTTTCCATTTTCTTTTTCTGTTAATAGGAAAACAGTTTCCCGTAGGCAAGGCCATTAATTCCTATCAAAGAACACACACAGAGAAAAAAATGTCAGTCAAGGAAAATAACGAGATAAAATTTTAGTATGCTAACGATAGAGAGCAGATCATCTATTAATAGTGATTGACACAAGACTTCAGAAAAGAAAGAGCTATAATTGAAAAGGGGTCTTATGCAGAAATAAGAAGAGTATGTATGTAAAGGGTCAACAATGAAATAAGCTATAACTAGAATATAGGTCAGTGAATGAAACCTACTAAGCGATAAGTAAATAGTTAAAAAATGTAGTTGAAAAATCGACTATGTGATTGGGTAACATTAAGAAAGAATTAATGCTAGTTTTACTTAATAAAAAAAGCCAATGATCGATTAAAGATGCAAGAGATTTTGGTTTGTAAAATGACACGGAATAGTAAAAAGCTTATAAATTGGTGTAAAAAGAGTAGCAAGAGTGTTCAGAGAAAACTCGATTTCGATAGTTGTAGTAGTTCCAGAGATGCAGTTTCTCCCAATCGTTTGAAACCCAGAATTGTGTCAGATGGTAGAGATGTAATAGTGATTAGCAGTTCCTCTTCCTCAGCTGCGATTGAACATCCAGATCCCACACAGACTGATAATGATGTTGGAAAAGCTAATCTTGAAGGAATGGAAGGTCTTGAGGTAGAGCCTGAGATGAATAGTCTTGAGAAGATGTATGCAGCTGAAGATCATGCATTTTTTTTTTTTAGTTGCAAGTATGTCAGATGATAGTAATGATCCTGCGCATTATGATGCATATGATAATTACTTTTACAATAAGGGTTGTTATGAATATATGTCTGACGATGAACCAGTATAGGAAATTTTGGAGGTTCTAAGAATCTCAGTGAGAATTAGAATCAGGAAATAGAGCCTTAAGAAAATTATGGGGTAGGATGGAAAACAGATGAGGCCATAGATGATTATATGAATATGGTAATAAGGGATGTATGGGGGTGTGGGTGTAACACATCTAATTCCTTTTATCTTTGAGAATCAATGGGAAAACGAAGATGGAGAGGATTCCCGAGAGGCAGATATCCACTTATATGAAGAAATGAAAGGATGTTTTGTGGAGCATCGTTCGGAATCAGGAGAAAGTTTTACAGCTTCTTCTCCAGCCGAGTAGTGCACTACTAAAACTTCCACAAAAAATCGAGTCGGAGATGTTAAGGTTTTCTATGTTTTGTTGATCCAAAAAACAAGGTCACTGATAGAATCTTTTTGAGCTTTGAAGTAGTTTTAGTTTCCGTTGAAGAGTGATAGGCGTCGAGTCTTGGTAGTCAAAAAGTGGATCGCGTCTTGGAATGTTTTATTGTGTTTTGAAATAATATCTTTTGTATCTTTGGTAACAGATCTATATCGGTCGGTTTGTAACTAATTATAATGAGTTGATATGCTCATCTAAGATTAATGGATTGTTATCAGTTGGTATGGGATCTCTGAGGTTTAAGTATCTATAATTATTCAGTTCACGAGGTTTTTAAAGGTTTCTGAAAATGATATTTCTGAAATTTCGGCGTGATTTCGGTTAAATAGATCCGTTCAGGCCGGCTAATTTGGTGTAACTGTAATAAATTATCTATTCATAGAAAACTTTGTGACTGATTTTTGAGTTCAAGACCGGAGAAGAGAGAAAGGAGAGAGGGAAGAGAGAAAGTTTTGTTGGACAATGGATACTCAACTTCGGAGACGCGAGTGTTGAATAATGTCGTATATTGCAATAAAAAAATGATGAAAGGGGGTGTATTGGTGTCATCATGGATGAATTATTGGCTTAGCTAGCAGATTGCTCCACATTGGCTTCATTCTTGATTAACAAATCAAATAACAATACACAAAATGGGTGACATGTTGAATGAGGATCCATGTATAATAATATACCACACCTGACCTGAGAGATGTTGGCCCTCCATATTCATTATTTTTAAGCTAAAGAGAGCTACATTAATTTTTTTATTTTTTCATGTATTACAGTACATTATCCATGCGGATTAGAGTTGGACTTTATTATACGAGTCCTACAACGCAACTTGTATTGCTTGGTGGGGCGAACATGTGAATACGAGAGCCTTATTTATTATCAGTCACATGAACAAAATGAACCATACGGGATTCGTTCGGTCTATTCTCTGATTAGGTAAAAACAACAACATGTTTAAAGAATGGGATTCACTATTTTACATGATTACCAACGAAATCCCAAAAACAATAGTATCACCCATAAAGGGTATTTATAAAATAGAACTAGTCGTAAAAACTCAAGGTGACCAAACTAACTTGTGGTTGGGATCCATTAAATTTCAAAACAAAATTGATACAAATTCAAAATGTTGGGATCCATCAAAATTTTTGTGTTAATTTGTTTATTTGGGGTCTTAATTTTATTGGTTTTTTTGTGGAAAATTGATAAAAAAATTGTTTAAATTTTAAAATTGGTTTCATCACCAAAAAAATTCCCATAGTTTCATCAAATTTTTTGATGGGTTTTGTGTTATCTTTTGTTTAAACCCCAAAGAATTTGATGTTTTGTGTTAAAATTTATTTTATTGGTTTTTGTTTTATCAATTTTTTAAAATTTGATTTTTATCAATTTTGCTATAAAATGGAGTTTATAAACATTTGAGTTGTTTATAAAATAAATAAAAATTAAAATCTTTTAATTTTAATAAAATGAAAATTAAAATCACTTGGGAGAGTTTAAAATCTTTTTTTGCAATAAAATGAAATTTTGCCGCGAAACTCATCACTTGGTGGTGGTTTTCTTTTTCAAAATTCTTCCCTATTCTATTCCATTTAACTCTCGCAATAATTGTCCTCTCACTCTCGCAATAAAACGTGAAAAACCCAACAAAACTGTCCCTCCAAATTTATGGAGATGTATGTATGTAGCCGGTAATTTTGAAAACCAGCAAAGGGAACATACTATGCTCCCAATACTAGCGTGTAGCCTGAACATTTTACTTCTCCACTATCGAAGAAACAAAATAGAATCTTCGTATGACTCATTTTAGGGTACTTGGTTCTTCACACTTATTCGAATTTGGTTCTGTCTTCCATGACAAATTTTTAACATAAAACCAAACAATTAAAGGACAGACGAACAATACTTATTTACTTGGATCAAGGCTTAATTTTCATTTTGACAAAGCTTAATTAAAACACTAATCAACAAGAAGACAAAGTCAAATAGAAACTCAAAAGAGAAAAGAAGTTAGTTGGCGAACAAGGCAGGCAGGCAACGACCACCGCATGGAAATATGCGCCTATTTTTATTTAACACTGTCCCCGAATTTGCGCATCCCAATTCCGCATCGCATCAACAACTTATGTATGTTAAGATAAGTGAGATGGTCAGATGGAGCTAAATACAATCTTATGGATTTCATTTCCGTGATTTTGGTGTAGCACTACTGGTGAAATCACGCGTGTTAGGATTCTCCGTGTAGTGACTCATTACGTGGGTATACAGGATCACAGATAGTGAGATGGAGCTAAATACAATCTTCTTTTTTTCCTTCCGAACATGCTCGACGTGAGGCGTGAAACAATGTAACTCATTGTAAATGGCTGCCATTTCCTCAAACTTTCTTTTTTTTACTCAGTCAATAAAATTCATTAAAAAGTAAAAGAATTTACAGTGGGCCATGCCATTCTACCTAGCCGTAATGGCCATATAAAAAGACACAACCTACTTAAAACGATAATAAACCTTGTTAGGTGTCACATGCCCATTTAATCGCCTAAAATTTTCATGGGACATGACCGGCAATGATTGTGGTTCAGTGAATCAACTTCACTCACAATCACTCATCCTTGCATACTCGCATCAAAGTACGCATCTGCCTTCACTCTAAAGGCGTTGCACAACGTAAGTCTTTTTTTCTTTCTCTCTAACTCTTCATGCCCCCATAAGCATAAGAGGTTCTGCCATGCATCAAACCAATTGACCAACTCACAAAATCAGCAACATCACAAACACAAAGACATGACACAATTAACCCATTTTATTGTTTCAAAGGAAGATTACAAAACTCGTCCATCACATGGACCAAAACATACCATTCACCCTCTTGGTGAATGACTAACACTCTCTATAATCAGTGGTTCTTCTCTCAATTGAACAACACTGTTCTTATTGATCTCTAAGCTATTTATACATGTTAAAGATCAGGCCAAAACTGTGTGCAACCGCTTGCACATCCTACAGACAACCACATGTCCACATGTAGTTTTCCTAACCACCAATATGCTTTTCAACTGCCACCTTTTGTGTTGTCTTGCAGATTGAAGTCACACTTGTCTTGAACGGTTAAGGACACTCTAATAAGGTTATGAACTCATTTCATAACCCTTCCAACTTGTCTCGCACCTTAGGCACGCTTGTGAAGCCAATAACTAACTTGTAACCGTCACTTTAGTCGTATTGCATAACTCTTGTGCTTTACCAAATTCTGCCTTGATCCAATGCTCAACTATCTTGGCCATGCATGCTTATCACTCTAAGCTAATGCACGGACAATCCCTGTGCTTCAATTATCGAGGCCAACTACTTAAGCTCATTCTGGTTTTCCATGCGTCATATGATTCACTTAGCCAATTTGCTTGACAATAACAATGTCACTCTTGCATTGATAGCTTGTTTGCACTGTTCAAGCTTTGACCAGCCTTGAACTAATGCCATAGACCAACTCTTGGCCTATTCTACCTTCTCGCATCATCCTTGAGTTTGGGCCAACTCAATTCCATGGATATGCCTTAATGCCAACATCGCATGTTGCATCTGTCTACTTTGGCCTCGTCTTGCCTTTCCCTCAATGAAGCCTCATTGTGTCGGCCAATAAGCTTCATTACTTAGCTAAATGTATTTACAGTGTAGCGCCACCTTTACGCTTCAGTGGCTCTGCGGGGTTATGCCATTCTTAGCACTTGACAGTCTATACAGTATACCGCTATTATGGCTTTGCATTGCGCCATTACGGCGGAGTACTGACTTGGCCTGCAACACTGTAACGCTCAATCATTATGCGTCATTTGCATGACCTGTAATAAACCTCCCCACCTAATCCGTTCGACGCCCTCGTTGAACGCGACCCAGTATGAACACCATACTTGTCTTAACTTCGTTGCTTGCACTTTCAAAACCTTTTCTGAAATTCAACAATCATTGTTGGCTTTCACACTATGCCAAATTTTCATGCCTTAGCATCAGCATCACTTAGCTTCACTACTTTTCCATTGATCTCATATACTTGAGCCACTTCTCGGCGTCGTGCTCTACGCTTACACGGCTAGTCAAATCATGCATCAATACCCAAATGCAAACTTGAAGTTATTCTTGCCAATTCCCTGAATTGTGCTTGAACTTCGCATGAGTCATTTGTGCCTAAGTGTACACAAGTAATGATTCCTCCCAACTGATCACATTGATCAATGTCATAGTATTTTGCCTTCATTTTCCGACTTTAGTTGCACCACGCAACATAACAAGACTTATACAAGACTTGGCCTCATTCTTTAATCACATGCGCCTACGCCAAATCATGCCATGCCTTAAGGTATGCACTCTATGATTCCATACCACTCTTGGTATGCGCCAAAACCTATAGCCTTTGCTTCACTTTGCCAACATTAGCACTTTCACTAGATTTGGCCTCCAAATCATATTGCAAACTTCACCTTCTTGGACTTGCATTATTTGTATGCCAAAGAACCAGCACCTCGCTGTTCTTTGCTTGCATTTTCGCAACACCTTGATTGAAATGCATGACTTCGGTATAGTCATGACTTAGGATTACCCGGGACATCCCACCGTCACTTTAGACCAGGCATCCTCTTCACGCGCCTTTGAAACCAGCATTTTAAGAATCACTTGCTTTTTCAAACTGCTACGCTTTAATGTGGCGGAAAAACAACATCATATTCTTCCTAACTATGAGTTACTCTTGAGTCTTGACTCATATACTTGATAGACTTACATCTTCATTCTTGTTGCGTTACTCCATGCTATCGCTGCCAAATGACTTCGCACTTCCACATAACTCTCAACAACAAACTCAACTATGCCACCAACTCTACTTGCTCTTTTCACTTTCGGCGTCCTCTATTGCATATTTTGGCTTAGTATGCTATGTAACATCTTCCACACGAACTAGCTTTACTTTGAACGAAAGAGACAAGAACTCTCGTCTCAAATACCCTCATTCGCTACTACCTTACATAGAGAGATAATTCCCAACACCAAGGTCTACTCGACCCAAACTGAAAGCATACTCAAAATTGAGCAAATACTCACACCAACTGATTGCAACTTGTAAGACCTAACAAGTCTTGAAACACTGACTTCATCTTCGCTTCTAAGGAACAAAGGAAGCGAGACACCACCTACTGTCCCCAATGTAGCAATTCACTTTGCCACATGCATTCTTCCAACTATCAACGTTCTTATGCAACTCTCATAACGAAGCATAATATAATTGACACTTAGTTGAATACTCCTTCAAACTGATGATATCATGTTGCTTTAGCTTTTATTAAGATTTCTTCAAAAATGACCTCATGCCATTATCATGCATCACCACTACTTTGTCCTTATCTTTCCCGCATCCACAATTTGGCCTAACTTGCATCTCCAAACGCATTATGCATCTTGGCCATGCCCAAATCCCATTTGGCGCATGATACTGTTGCATACCTGCTATGCCAATTAGCACCCAAATCTTGACACAAACTTGTGCACCTTTGCACAACTGGAACAGACTTAACTTGGTGATCTTGAGCATTACTATAGAGCTCAGCAAGCCATACTAATCAATGACTTTCGCGGATAAACACCTTTAAAAATCTTAACAAGGCCAAAATCCTTGTAAATGAGGCACCCACTGCCTACGTTCCATGAAGCAAGATGTCACATTCTTCTTCAAACTTGGAACTCATTTTTAGTGCCCATGCACAACTGGTTACTCTTGTCTTTCCCCTTCTCCGAAATCAACTTCAGTAGCAACAATTGTTGATTTGCAGTCAACAAGAACATCTGCTTGTGGTTATGATCAAATGCAGGTCTTTGGACACCCTTGTCCAAGCATACTGATCCCACTCATAAACCAGGTGCAAGCACACTCCTTGTGTGCATCTAGCATCAACGAATAACTCTTTGCAAACGCAAGACCGTGGCATATCGGTTTTCCCCTAACTTACTTTCATTTCTTCAGCCTTTCCATAAGCTTTATGCTAGATAAGAATTGGCCATCCAATTCTTCTTTTATGGCATCACATTGCCACAAAAATGCTGGTTGGCAACCAGACTTTGCATTACCACCAAGGTACATGCATTCGAGAGAGGTAACATTAATCTTCCATCCAACTGGCTACGATGAAAACACCTTCAATCTATCGCAAAGACAAGTTCTTCATCTACTTTGCCACTACAAAGGCCAACAACTTCTTTGAGTTCAGGAATTTTCGCAAAATTCCCATTACCTCATGTAATGTGCTCGCTACTGATAACACCACAAAGATATGCATTCCAAATGCGTAATCTTTGCATACTTGTGAGAAACATGGACTTCAACGCCTGACTTGCACCATAGCAGTCAGTATACTCCTTAGTTTTGTCATTCCATCACTTGAAAACCCGGTTTTCAATGACTCTCGCATGTTCGTCTAACACTTTGGGCTGGAATTTTGATACCTTTGTCATAAACTTTCATGGCATGTTGCTACTCCAAGCTTCAAAGTTCATTCCAATTAATCTTTCCACACAAGACCAACTTCTTCTAGTCTCCATACTAATGAAACCTAAACAATTCTTCACTGAATTCGACAAACAAATGACACCAACTTGAGTAAAAAGCGAGAAAAATCAGCAAATGTGTCCCCAAACACAGCTCTGATACCTGCTGTCACATACCCATTTAATCGCCTAAAATTTTCATGGGACATGACCGACAATGATTGTGGTTCAGTGAATCAACTTCACCCATGATCACTCAGTCTTACATACTCGCATCAAAGTACGCATCTGCCTTCACTCTAAAGGTTTTTTTTTGCAAAACAGGAGTCTTTTCTTCTTTCTCTCTAACTCTTCATGCCCCCATAAGCATAAGAGGTTCTGCTATGCATCAAACCAATTGACCAACTCACAAAATCAGCAACATCACAAACACAAAGACATGACACAATTAACCCATTTTATTGTATCAAAGGAATATTACAAAACTCGTCCATCACATGGACCAAAACAGGCCATTCACCCTCTTGGTGAATGCCTAACACTCTCTACAATCAGTGGTTCTTCTCTCAATTGAACAACATTATTCTTATTGATCTCTAAGCTATTTATACATACTAAAGATCAGGCCAAAACTGTGTGCAACCGCTTGCACATCCTACAGACAGCCACATGTCCAAAGGTAGTTTTCCTAACCGCCAACCTGCTTTACAACTGCCACCTTTTGTGTTGTCTTGCAGATTGAAGACACACTTGTCTTGAACGGTTAAGGACACTCTAATAAGGTTATGAACTCATTTCATAACCCTTCCAACTCGTCTCGCACCTTTGGAACGCTTGTGAAGCCAATAACCAACTTGTAACCGTCACTTGAGCCGTATTGCATAACTCTTGTGCTTTACCGAATTCTTCCTTAATCCAATGCTCAGCTATCTTGGCCATGCATTCTTATCACTCTAAGCTAATGCACGGACAATCCTTGTGCTTCAATCATCGAGGCCAACTCCTTAAGCTCATTCTGGTTGCTCATGCGTCATATGCTTCACTTAGCCAATTTGCTTGACAATAACAATGCCACTCTTGCATTGCTAGCTTGTTTGCACTGTTTAAGCTTTGGCAAGCCTTGAACTAATGCCATAGACCAACTCTTGGCCTATTCTACCTTCTCGCATTATCCTTGAGTTTGGGCCAACTCAATTCCATGGATATGCCTTAATGCCAACATCGCATGTTGCATCTGTCTACTTTGGCCTCGTATTGCCTTTCCCTCAATAAAGCCTCATTGTGTCGGCCAATAAGTTTCATTACTTGGCCAAATGTATTTACAGTGTAGCGTTACCTTTGCGCTTCACTGGCCCTGCTGAGTTATGCCATTCTTAGCACTTGACAGTTTATACAATATACCGCTATTATGGCTTTGCATTACGGCGGAGTATTGACTTGGCCTGCAACACTGTAACGCGCAATCATTATGCGTCACTTGCATGAGCTGTAATATTAGGCCATTCCATAGACGGAATGAAGTCTGGCCTACCTTCATAAAACTCATAAATATCCTCGGCCAACAAACATGTTTGTTTGGCTAAGGTATCTGCTGAAAAATTAGCTTCTCTATATCTATGAATATAACGAATATTTCTATAAGAATTCCTCTTCATCTTCCACTTCTGAACAAGCTGCCACGACAGATACTCAAAAACGCTAACACACCTCCTTAACGATTATCGAGCAGAGCACCATGGTTGTTTGACGATACCGACTGCGCAAGCTACCCAACACCATCAATTAGGTGGTAGGCTGACATAATAATAACGAATTCAAAATCGTAACCGAGCATCGTCCATTGATTATATCCCTGATCCATAACTAGAAAGTTTCTCCAGTGATGTATATAATTTAACTGTTATTGACTATTGTTGATCAATACCGGAAAAATGATTTTTAATATACATAAAGCTATAATGTTTGTCGTGGAAGATAAATAGTTTTATTCGGGAATGACTTAAAGTTAATTAAAAGGGAATATATTTAGATTTTTGTATTTTTTTCCTGAAGGAACAAGACGGAAAGATAACCAAGGTCTTTCTTGAGTTTTTCTATTTCTGCCCTAGTCATCCATAATCAACTTCATTTGACCAGAAGTCAGCTTTCCCCATAAACACTTTGGCTTTCCCTTAAACAAAAATCATTTAAAACTGAAATATCAAACTGAAAATATGTTATACCTTTTAAAAGAAATTATTGCATTTTAATTAACTAAGTATGATAAGCTTAAGTCCGGCGAATATTACAATTTTAAAATGGTATTGAAATTTGAAAAATTTTATGTGAATGTTAGCAAAAAAAAATTATGTTAAACTTCATGAATGCTTAATATGGTATGAAAATTGTAAGTTGGTGGGATGTCCAATGTTAAGTAATCTTATATCTTTCTCTCTCTCATCTCCTAGAGAAAAAGAAAAAAAAACCCTAGAGTTAGTTGTTTAATTTCTATTCTTAGGTTTTAGTTTTGTTGTTTTTGGACAATTTTTTTTTGTTATTTGGGAGATCCTTTTTTCATCTTTGCGACGATTTTTTCGTCGCTCTAATAACGATTATTTCGAATCTTCATGGTGTTTCTTGGCTTGCTATTCTCGATTCATCAAGATCATCAATGATTTTACTCGATTTTGCTTTATATATTCATTTTAAATAAGAGGGATCGATTTAGGGCATCGGGTTCGTTTGGATCTACAAAGTTTTACTCAATTCTCTTTGGAGCATCTCTTAATTAAGAAAAGACGATCGGTTTCAATGGTCATGTTGATTCCGGATCACACCATCGATCATTCATCACTAATATTTATAAAAGAATTGGATATCTTTGCGGTTCATGTCTCTTTCTCTCCACGATGTGTTTGCAACTGATGTCGTCATTTGTATTCGGGTTTTGATTCTTATCTTGTATGTTTGTGTTCTTGATAATCTTGAAAAGAAGGGTTACCAAGTACACCACCAAATTTTTATTCGAAAACTTGTATGAACAAACTTGTCACAATCAATTACGGAGATCAACAATAAAGATCCGATATGAAGACAACTTTAACTTGGGAGATCTAAAAAATGAATATCCAAGTAATAACCTAGTATGTAACCGAACTGTTAGAGAACTGAATTTCAATGAGAACAAGTCATGTGGTATTTATTTTAAGATTCTAGCGTGCAGGGAGTCCTCTATTTATATTGTTGAACAATGTTAAACAAAACACGTTCATGAACTAGTTTCCATGTTTACGAATTTCTTTGCAACCAAGCAAGCTAAACTTCTCCATATAGATTGTGCACGAAAGCATGTGAAACTCTGCTTTGAATCACAAAGAAGTTATGTGCAAGCTTAGTGCACCAAGTGGTTTTCCAGAGAGCCACGGTTAAGTAGTTCTGGAACCGAAAAGCATAAGTAGAGTATATATCACAAGATCGAATAAGTTCGTGAACTGTCAAAAATAAAATAAAATTGTGGACTCAAAGTCACCTCGTAACTCATGAAGCTTTTGAATTTGGCAAGTTCACGAACTTTCAAAATAGTTTGTGTACTTGAAAACAAAAGGTGTATATGAAACATGCAAAATCAACCAGTTTACGAACTTCATGAATTAGTTTGTGTATCTTTGAATTAAATAGTATCGAAAACTATCTCAAAATCGACTAGTTCGCGAACTGAGCAAATCAATTTGTGTACACGAGTTCATTGATATTTAAAATTTAAGTCTTTATGAACTGGGAAAAAAGTTTGTGAACATTAAGAACTAAATTGACTACTCCTTATTACTTGCATTCTTCTTTGTAGTGTTTATCATTATACTAAAGTCATGCGTCTTATGTAAGTAGATAATGTTAGAGCATTGCTCGGTCGAACTCAGAAGTGTTGATGTATCAAGCTTGTTATCAAATTTAGTTGATCAAAACTATATATTGATTTCTAGTCTACAATTAGTTGAGTCTCGGATTAGGATAGAAGTATGTAGTTGAGAATCGGATATCACTGTGATCTACCGTTTGAAGTCGAAGATCAACCGAATCTTTTGGAGAACTTCTTCAACAAAAGGTAAGTGAAAACTGAACCACCTATTTCTCAAGTTATATTCATCTTTCTCTCTATGAGACGTTGTCGCATGACTAATTAAACTATTACAAACATATCAAGAATTTCGAGTCAGGTTTATCTTGGTAATTAGTTCTCGAAATATATATGACTAAGATTAATGAACATTTGTTCATACTTGATGAATTTCGGTTAAGAATAATTTATTGTTCATAATCTAAATTGTGATTCAAGAATTATCATTCGAAAATAGCATGGAACAGTGATATGTGCCATTGATGTTATTTGGGAATGTTTCGAATTGATTTAGAGAGAAATATAGAACTACTGTGAATCTGGATACATGACAATATGCATACCATTTTACATACTAGTGAAAATTGTTATAGGTCCGTAACCGTAGTACATGTACTCAGTACACGTACTGGAGTAGCTATATGTCGACAGTGACTTAGTGGTATACATACCCGGTACGCAAACCGGAAAAGTTATGTAAGATCCGGAACATGTTTTTGTCTTAAGGCTACACATACCCAGTACATGTACTATGATTGATCACATTATAACCTATGTGTTGATGGTGGATTTTCGTTTAAGGTTAAATTTGTAAAAAACCAGGAAAAATCATGCGCTGACATCTTGTAAAAGATAAAGCCATTTATAAGTGTTGGATACTCCCTCACTTAATTCACCAAGAATGGATCATGTAGCAACAATCCCATTTTGTGAATACATGAAATTCCTCCAGGTTGGAGCATGTAGCAACAATCCCATCCTCGTGAATTTCATATCAGCCTTGTATTTCCAAAGACTCATTATCGGTGTGGCATGACGACCGAGTGTTACTCTTATAGAGTAACACGAACCTCCAAGCACTATAATGAAACCATGTACAAAATACCCGTACAGGCCGACTCTCGGTGTGTTATACTAGCCCGATTGAGCCCTCTCGGTGTGTTATACTAGCCCGATTGAGCATCCTGACTGACCATATCGGTCCGGATATGATTCGATCGCAGTCATCCAACTCCATAAGCATGATTGGATGACCCCAGATCAATTCCATCACCCCCAAGCAGGTATGGAATACCCACGGCCGACCCCGCATGGTCGGTCATTGGCCTAGCTTGCCAAGAAACCGTTCATACCAAGCATTATGGACGGAAAACCCTAAATTAGGGTTTGCGGCATATTACATATGTCGCAAAACAGTCTCAACCATCCATCTTCGCAGGTATAGATGGAGGGTGTAGATGTAGACTCAAAGGGCCCAGAGCATGTCAACACGATCACCATGGGCCCGCCTACACACTTGACCAATCGGTCAAAACCAACCATGGTTGGTCGTGACAAAATTGTCACTCAAACAAGAGATGGCGCACGGCTTTGAAAGCCAAAATTAGGGTTTCAAGCCATCACGCGTGTCCATCTTCTCCTAAGACGAATGGAGGGTCACAGATTAGATTAAGCAAGGCCGGCCATACCAAAGATGACCACCGTGGGCCCATCTACCTCCTCATGTGTTCGACCAAGGCATATCATGCCCGGTTAATCCAAAACGTGCGTCCAAACTAGCATGGCCACGCCTCCCAAACCACAAACCGATCTCGACCACTCAACTTCGCCGACGATTTGGATGGCTCGGATCACGTTTTCATGGGATAGTCGGTATAGGTGTGAACACCAGCCTACCACCTACACGCTGGTATGATCGACCAAGACCGACCAAGATGGGTCGTCTTGAAACGCGTGCCCAAACTAGGGATGTCACGCGGTTTCCAACTCCTTTGCGACAACGGATTTACCACAAAACCGATCTCAACCACTCAACTTTACCGGTCAAATTGAGTGGCTTAGATCGCGCCTTCATGGGATAGTAAGGTATGGACGTGCACACCGGAATGTCTTTGTCTACACACATGCCCTGGTCGGTCCTCTCCAAATCCCTTTCCATGCTTGGTTTCGACCAAGTCAAGAGTGATGCTTGCGCACCTCTTCAAAAAACCCTAATATTCGTTAACTGGTCGCAGATGAGTGTCTCAAAGATCATCTCATCCATCCAACTTCACCAAACTTGGTTATACAACCTGGTCGAGTTATTTGGTTAGTGAGGCGTCATTACCCATCACTTTACCACACCATAATGCAAGACTCGCATAAATACACACGATACTTCACAAGTATCGACTTCCCCGAATAACACAGTTATTCAATTCAAAGATTACATGCTATCTTTCGTGGATCCACGATCCACACATTCCGTACATCAATCATGTCACAAACCGGGGATACATACTTTGGGTATTGGTCTGGCGGTTTACGGCGTGCGGCGTGCAACGCGCCATCACAAGAACGTGTCGAAGTCATGGACGGTTAGAGATGAACAGGAGAAGTGGGCAAGACTGGTCGTGTGGCACCGACGCACAACTCCACTACTCCATCACTCCACTTCCTCCACTTCCCACGAGAGACGTGAATAAGGCTCAATGACTTGTATAAATAGGTTCTCCGCCCTATTTCAAACAACAAGACAAGTCCAGACGAGACAGAAAACCAAGTGTTAATACAAAACGTATTCCAACACCCAGAGCCTGCTTGCATCAATCACAAGCCCGCTCACCTTTCTGTTACAAGTCATAAGCAAGCCAACATCTTCACAATCTCAACACCTTCTTCGCTTCCCTCCCTAAGATCAACCCCATCTCCTTCACTTTGTGACCGGAAACAAGTCCGGGAACGGCCATTTCTTGGTTTAGGCCGGACTTGCACAGATTGATCTCTCGAATCTACAAGCACTCACCGCGCAGTGCATTTGTTTAAGGTTTAAATTCATTCCTCATCCACACCCCAAATTACCAAATTATGCAGGAGTAGTTTTCACCCATAAACAATTGGCGACCACATGGAGGTTAATCTCTCGGTTGTAAAGTCAATTTCTTCCAATCCGATTCAATTTTATCAATTTCAGAAAGGGTAGATCTTAGAATCAATTCAATCAATAATTCATTTCAAGATGGTGGAATTAAGGTCCGGATCGGCAATCAATTCGATGGGGCTAGTGTGGATAACAATCCCGGTGTCGAAGTACTGTCGGTGGAGCTACCGTAGCCAACACATCTCGAGGAGCCGTTACCTCTATCACCAACACTAGCGGAGCAGAGACACCCCGTAGGTGTAACGCCTCCCATCACCGAGAGCTGAGCAGCCGCAAATCCCGGCATCTCCTCAAGTGTAACACCTCCAAAGTGGTCACCGTAGCAACAACTTTCACTCCCCCATCGGGACGGAGCCGGAGGCACAAGAGGAGGACCACCGTCTATTACCGTTGAAGACTTGATGGAGAAACAAGAAGTTCTTGCTAAGACTCAAATAGATATGGCCGCAACTCAGAAGGAGGTACTCACTTTCCTCAAGACCTTGACTGAACGATTGCCGCAAGATTCACGTCAATCTTTGGAGCCAACAAGAAGTGCCTTCAATTCACCCGGAGCAGGCGTTTCCACTCGGACCCACATGGGTGAAGAAACTCGTGTTGCTCCTGAATGTTAAAGAGAAAGGGACCAGACACCCAACTTCATCACACGTGAGGATCTAGAGCGACTCCTTCAAAGCCGAGGCAAAGGAAATCTGACGGATGCACATCAACACCAACCTCCATACCCTCAAGATATGCAACGAATCCCTCTTCCAAGAGGTTACACCTCTCCCAGCTCTCCCTCTACGACCCAGTCTCGGTAATGCTCGTGAACATGTCTCTCGATTCTTGGAATCCTTAGGGAACATGAATACAATCATGTTCTCGCGCTCGAAAGAATTCTCGAAATCACTTACGGGGAGGGCGTACACTGGTACAACAACATCGCACCTAACAAAGATATCCAATTGGAGCGAGATGGTCGTGCTTTCTACGTAAAGTATTTCTTCGTGTCTCGAACAAATCACCTTTTTTAGATCTAGGAAGAATTCTTCACGGAACAACGAGCATCCTAACGACTTCGTCAAAAGATTCGAACTCAAGCGCCTGGATTGTCATGACCCGAACGTCACCGAACGACAATTGGTGGAGTTGTGCATCAACGGGATGATACCCATATACCGCGCTCTGTTAGAGAATCTGGGCTTTCAAACGTTCTCGAACTCCATGAAGTCGCAAGCGTTCAAGAAACAATCGCACCAGCACTACTAGAAAGAACCGAGTTGTTCGAAGTGAAGATTCACGTGAAAGTCGAGGGAGCAGGCGCCTCACGAACAAGCAATACAACACCGGTCCTTCGTGAGTGTAGTGGGCGGAGGAGAGAAAAGGAAAGCTCCGGTGATGGAACAACAAACCAAGCGGACATCCCGGCACACAAGACTTCGTCTCGAAAAGGAGCGAGACAAAACTCCCGCACAAAACACTAAAGACACGGGTTTTCCTTTTCCCATGAATGAAGTGATAGAGCTCTTGGAAGCGTGGATCCAAGATGACGCCGTAAAGCTGCCCCTATCAGACGTCCTCCAACCGAGGAAGAAATGGCAGATCCCAGATATTGTTGCTACCACAGGTTCGTCCATCATCCAACCAAAGATTGCAACAGTTGAAACAAATATTCAGGGAAAAGGTAGAGACAGGGGAACTCCAGCTTGGAAACGAGGGTGTTCATAGAGACCCTTTACCTATCAGGAACTGCATGATTTCTGGGGATTCTGTTCGCAAGACCGTACAATCTATGATGGAGCACATATGTGAAATCTTGTACTTCTCCAAAGGACAGCGTCAAGACATATTTGCGGCCCTCAACCACGTTGTGTCGTAGGCGTTTGCATCCGTGCAGTCCAGAACCCCGTCTTTCCCCGAAAGACATGAGCAATGGAAACTGGGGACTCCTAACCGTCACTCGTTTGAGAAACGTTGAATTCGATAGCGTGTTGATTGATACGGCTTCCGAATTTAACATCATTACCGTCAAGACCTTGAGAGCGTCAAAGATTTCGAAGCAGGAAGCTACTCGTCACCCGACTGTGGTTAAAGATTCAGCAGGAGAGTTTAGAGATGCATATGGATACATCGATCTTGAAGTCAAATTGGGTGCTGCCTCGACGCAAGCAAAGTTCTACATAGTCAAAGATCATCCCAACTACGACATGATCCTAGGAAGCTCTTGGATGCATGATAACAAAGCCATACTGGAAGTCTGTCCTCTACCGGTTTCGACACTTGAAAGAATCTCCAACACGCCTTCTGGATCTCCTAATGACTGTCTGCTGCCGCACCAGCAACTTGCCAATGTGACACAACTTCCCAGAGAGCACCGTCGGCATACATTGAAAGGTTCCGATCTCAAGTAAGTCTCATCACGCAACTCTCCTTGCAACCTACCGCCCTCACTCGACAAGTCCCTGGGACCGGCTCCAACCGACAAACCAACCCTGACTAGGAGATGTGAATGGGAAGCCGGCCCTTTCAAACGCTTTATCAAGAGTGTAGAAGTTGTCTTGGTCAAAGACGATAAGGCCAAGGTCCAAGTATTTGCACGCCCAAACCCATTTGGAATTGGAGACCTGGTGACGAAGACGACTACGTTCAATGTTGGGAGCATGACGGTGAAGATGACCACTCCACCCGACTCACCCACCGAAAGAGAAGATGAACCATACCTGGTAGCAGATGTTATCCTAGGCGGCTACTGCAAGCTCATCAACGCTGATAAACTAGAGGGCATAACAATTCACTCACGATGGCTCAAACCCTACCGAACTTAAGATGCTGTGCTGTCACTTCACAGTATCCCGTACACCTTAAAAACGTTGTGCTATTTTTTCCAGCGTATTTCCTTTTACAATTTCATATCATATTCCTCCAGAAAATGATTGCAATACTTGCATTCATAGTTAGGGTTTCAATTTTCAATTTTCAATTGAAGCATTATTTTCATCTGAGAACCTCTTTACTCCTAAAAGCACAAAGTCCTGAGTCAGCCTAAATCAACCCACTAAGCAAGAAAGGAAAT
The DNA here is from genome assembly GCA_023531295.1 of Papaver armeniacum. Lineage (NCBI taxonomy): Eukaryota > Viridiplantae > Streptophyta > Magnoliopsida > Ranunculales > Papaveraceae > Papaver > Papaver armeniacum. Next base: position 35,561 of record JAJJWW010005624.1, on the reverse strand, counting down.
CCTAAACAAGCATCTCATGGGAAGAAGGAAATAGAACGTGTGCACAAAAGGAAAATGATTTGAGCCATCTCGCCTCAAAGCCAGCCAAGAAGATCTTGCATCAGGAGCACAGGTCCGTGGATATTCCATTATAGTATTACTTCTTTTATCACTAAGGATTACGTGTGAAGGCGCACCCTTGCGCCCGAGAAGGTTCTATTCATGATCTTGACAAAGGATTATAAAAGAAAAACTTTATTCAAACAATCAAATGGAGGAAAAACCTTGAACCCGGCCGCCACCGAGTACAAGGAAGATGTTCGAGCGTACAAAATATACTTGGAAAGAAGAAAGAAGAAAAGAGGTTTTAGCCGTCAAGAGGATCGACATCGTCTGCACCACGGTCGGGTTCGCTCGCCGCCACACTGTTGATGCTCCTCCCTTCGAATCTACCTCACCTTGCTTCATCGACATCTCCGCAGCAGCAGCCGCATTCCATCCCAACATCACCAACGGGAGCATCAAAGGGCATAGCAACACCAGGGGCCGCGCAAATTGCTTTCACATGTTCAGGTTCGTCTGTATCAGAATCAAGAATTATCACGCCGTCCTGGATCGGGTAATCACACTTGTCTTCACTCGGAGGTCGTTTATGCTCAACTCTCCGCCTCTTCAACCGCGCTGCAAATCTCTCTCGCCTTGCGCTTACTAGTGTCTCCAGCGTTTCCTCGCGCCTCCACCGCTCCTCCATGTCAATCGCAGCTGAAAGTGCACAGATACGTCCTCTGACAATACGAAGGTGGGAGATAGACATCCCCTGTATAGCACGACCGACTTCACGAAGTGGAAGATCAATCTTAGTCATTACTTCTTCGTGCGCATGGTTTTCGGGCTTGTCAACTTCAAAACTTCTTTCTGGGGAAGCAACAGAATGAGCGTCCACCGCTTCCATGATAAACTGCAAAGGAGAGGAGGTTATGAGCACAAAAAAAAAAAAAAAAAAAAAAAAAAAAAAAAGATCATCAAATCCATCGATCGCTAATCGAAAATCGGAGCAAGACTCGAGATATAGAATAAACGACCACGTGAGATGATTCTTTATAATCTCACAAGTCGACGTAATCCCGTAAGGAAAAGAAGTCTTTACTTGCCACCTATGAAAGCTGCTTATTCGGGATAACAATCGATGAGGCTTATCAGATATACCTGAGGAAAGCCGTGTATGATGAAAGAAGTACACCTGAAGAAGCGGCCGAGCTCAGATATGTACAAGAGGAACCAAAGCGACTCACCGAGATCAAGTCCTGTTTCCTTCGCATCCTTAATCGAACCAACCAGTTCCGTGGCAACGCCGACTATCCCAAATATGTATCTACTTTAGCCTGGTCATTTCAAGATATATGTATGTCACCATCTCATGCCTACCACACAATAGTGTAACCATTATGTGCTAGGCGGGGGACTTAATATTGATGGTGGATTTTCGTTTAAGGTTAAATTTGTAAAAAACCAGGAAAAATCATGCGCTGACATCTTGTAAAAGATAAAGCCATTTATAAGTGTTAGATACTCCCTCACTTAATTCACCAAGAATGGAGCATGTAGCAACAATCCCATTCTGTGAATACATGAAATTCCTCCAGGTTGGAGCATGTAGCAACCATTCCATCCTCGTGAATTTCATATCGCCTTGTATTTCCAAAGACTCATTATCGGTGTGGCATGACGACCGAGTGTTACTCTGTAAGAGTAACACGAACCTCCAAGCACTATAATGAAACCATGTACGAAATACCCGTACAGGCTGACTCTCGGTGTGTTATACTAGCCCGATTGAGCCCCTCTCGGTGTGTTATACTAGCCCGATTGAGCATCCGGACTGACCATATCGGTCCGGATATGATTCGATCGCAGTCATCCAACTCCATAAGCATGATTGGATGACCCCGGATCAATTCCATCACCCCCAAGCAGGTATGGAATACCCACGGCCACCCCACATGGTCGGTCATTGGCCTAGCTTGCCAAGAAACCGTTCATACCAAGCATTATGGACGGAAAACCCTAAATTAGGGTTTGCGGCATATTACATATGTCGCAAAAACAGTCTCAACCATCCATCTTCGCAGGTATAGATGGAGGGTGTAGATGTAGACTTAAAGGGCCCGAGCATGTCAACACGATCACCATGGGCTCGCCTACACACTTGACCAATCGGTCAAAACCAACCATGGTTGGTCGTGACAAAATTGTCACTCAAACAAGAGCTGGCGCACGGCTTTGAAAGCCAAAATTAGGGTTTCAATCCATCACGCGCGTCCATCTTCTCCTAAACACGAATGGAGGGTCACAGTTAGATTAAGCAAGGCCGGTCATACCAAAGATGACCACCGTGGGCCCATCTACCTCCTCATGTGTTCGACCAAGGCATATCATGCCCGGTTAATCCAAAACGTGCGTCCAAACTAGCATGGCCACGCCTCCCAAACCACAACCGATCTCGACCACTCAACTTCGCGACGATTTGGATGGCTCGGATCACGTTTTCATGGGATAGTCAGGTATAAGTGTGAACACCGGCCTACCACCTACACGCTGGTATGATCGACCAAGACCGACCAAGATGGGTCATCTTGAAACGCGTGCCCAAACTAGGGATGTCACGCGGTTTCCAACTCCTTTGCGACAACGGATTTCTGCCACAAACCGATCTCAACCACTCAACTTTACCGGTCAAATTGAGTGGCTTAGATCGCGCCTTCATGGGATAGTAAGGTATGGACGTGCACACCGGCATGCTGTCTACACACATGCCCGGTCGGTCCTCTCCAAATCCCTTTCCATGCTTGGTTTCGACCAAGCTGAAGAGTGATGCTTGCGCACCTCTTCAAAAAAACCCTAATATTCGTTAACGGCCGCGGATGAGTGTCTCAAAGATCATCTCATCCGTCCAACTTCACCGCCTTGGTTATACAACCCTGGTCAGAGTTATTTGGTTAGTGAGGCGTCATTACCCATCACTTTACCACACCATAATGCGATTTTTGCATAAAATACACACGATACTTCACAAGTATCGACTTCCCGAATAATAACACGGTTATTCAATTCAAGATTACATGCTATCTTTCGTGGATCCACGATCCACACATTCCGCACATCAATCATGTCACAAACGGGGGGATACATACTGGGATATTGGTCTCAGCGGTTTACGACGTGCGGCGTGCAACGCGCCATCACAAGAACGTGTCAGGAAGTCATGGACGGTTAGAGATGAACATGAGAAGTGGGCAAGACTGGTCGTGTGGCACCGACGCACAACTCCACTACTCCATCACTCCACTTCCTCCACTTCCCACGAGAGACGTGAATAAGGCTCAATGACTTGTATAAATAGGTTCTCCGCCCTATTTCAAACAACAAGACAAGTCCAGACGAGACAGAAAACCAAGTGTTAATACAAAACGTATTCCAACACCCAGAGCCTGCTTGCATCAATCACAAGCCTGCCCACCTTTCTGTTACAAGTCATAAGCAAGCCAACATCTTCACAATCTCAACACCTTCTTCGCTTCCCTCCCTAAGATCAACCCCATCTCCTTCACTTTGTGACCGAAACAAGTCTGGAACGGCCATTTCTTGGTTTAGGCCGGACTTGCACAGATTGATCTCTCGAATCTACAAGCACTCACCGCGCAGTGCATTTGTTTAAGGTTTAAATTCATTCTTCATCCACACCCCAAATTACCAAATTCTGCAGGAGTAGTTTTCACCCATAAACACTATGGTTGTGATCCAAACTCAAAAGTCTTAAGTATTCATGAAAATGATTAAGCTTATGGTTCAATCGGCTAGTCCCGGCTAACCTTCCATTAACAATGTCCTTATACACAGTTCAGTTACGGTTCATCCTAACCATAGTGTATATCTTGTTATGTTAATCTCATTTCAAAGATTTATCTAATGGTGGATATTGTTTGCTTGGTTCCAAAGCTATCTTAGCTTAAACCTAAGGCAACTTGTACTTTGAAAGTCTTTATAAAGGGAACCTCAAGCAACTGGGATCTTTGAATCCCGATACTACTCTTGTGTGTCATAGTTGTAAACTAGAGTCGTCTTCTTCCTAAAACCCTTCTTGGGTTTAGCGACTAAAAAGACTTCATAGGGATTCGTGAATCCAGGTCCAACTATCTTTTATATTGATAGTTCGTGTATCCTGATCTTGTTTGATTGTTGAGCTGCTCACTCGAACAATTTAGATAGCAAAGTTTTATTCTTCTCAGACTTTGTGATTCCACGGGTTTATTACTTGTGAGGTGAATAATAATCTAGGATGCTCTTCGGGAAGCATAAGTCCGGATTATGAGGTTAGCTAGACTCTGTCTATTGCTATCGATTTCCAGTCTCACTTTGATCTACGATAAAAAAAAAAACACACACATATAGGCTTATCTGTGGGAGTCAGATTAGTTTAAAGTATTCAATTAAGTTGAAGAAACTCTTAGGCTGTAAAGGACGTCAGCTAAGGGAATCATTTGAGCGGAGTCCTGTTGGGATTCAAGAGGCGTAAGAAGCGCGACTGTAACTGAACTACTGTGAGGGTTTAATTCGGTCTCAACTACATTCCATTCCGAAGTTAATTGGTAGTAGGCTAGAGTCTGTAGTGGTTTAATACAATTTGATGTTCAAGTCTGGACTAGGTCCCGGGGTTTTCTGCATTTGCGGTTTCCTCATTAACAAAATTTCTGGTGTATGTTTTATTTATTTTCCACATTATATTATTTATCTTTATAATTGAAATATCACAGGTTGTACGTAAATCAATCAAAGTAGATACATCCATCCTTGTTTGTTGGATACGACTTGATTTATTCTTGGATATTGATCTTTGAGATCGTCTAAGTAATCTCACAGGTAGTCAGGTTCACGGACTTGGTTCTGTAAACTTTCTGATTATGAGAGAAAAATATATAAGTTCTTCCTGTAATTTCTTGATTGAAATTTATTAATTAAGTTGAACTCTCGGAATGGTATTCGAGTTTTGTCCATACGGGTTGCCTAAGAAAAATTTGGTGGTGTATTTTGGTACCCCCACGTTTTCAATTGGTATCACAGCAGGCAAACACGCAAAAGACCTAATAAGTCCGTGTTTGAAGCAATCTGACTATATGGATAGGAGAGCAATCTCAATAAACGTATCACCAGCCCAGATTATGCCAAATCCCGAGTGTGTTCTAGAAACCATTGATGATGATTTTGGTACTGATCTGAAGAAGATGATCGGAAAACTTTGTCATAAGAAATAACGATTGATAAGGAAAATCGATGGACTTAACTGTCAAGTTTACATTAGAGATTCTGACCTTCGAGAAGGATCTGAAAGAGAAAAAAACTCTCTAGGATAAATTAAATGTGTTAGAGCATTGCTCGGTCGAACTCGCATGCGGTGCTATCTCAAGCATGTTTGTCAATATTAGTGATCAAAACTATATGTCTTGATTTCTAGTTTACTTATGACTAAGTCTCGGTCTAGGATAGTTAAGCGTAGTTGAGCTCCAGACTCCATGGCGATCATGTTACGAAGACGAAGAACTACTCGAGGAACAAGTGGAACTTCATCCGACAAAAAGGTATGTGGAGACTTGAACTCATCTGTCAATCAAAAGTCTACTCTATCTCCTACTCTTGAGACAATAGTCGTATAAGTATGATAGTTTTCATACATACACATTTGCTATTTCGAGCCGAGTTTACTCGCCTATCTTTTTCTCGAAATATGTGTTGGTGAGCTTTCGCTTTAACCATTTTCATCTTTACTTGTGACGAAAGTCATGATGACGTTTCAATTTTGAAAATAGCTTTGATGACGATAGTCGTGAATAACGATTGTTATAACATTATAGAAGAATGTTTCAATGATTTAAATGTAGAGTTGAGATTACCAACTATGGATATAAGCATATATAGTGTGTTCGCACATTAGTGTATAAATGCATGTGACGGAAACCAAGTGCGTGTATATGTGTGCATGCGGTATTGGTGAAGGAGAAATGTTGAGTACGCGTACCCACGGAAGTTTTCATACCGAAAATTTCTGCTGAGTTTGTAAGTTTTCAAACTAGTAAACCAGTCACCTTAGGTACGCATACCCGTACACGTACCCACGGAAGTTTTCGAACCGAAAATTTCTGCTGAGTTTGTAAACTCAAATCCGGTAGCTAAGGTACGCATACCCGTACGTGTACCCAAGCTGGTTATTTCTCAAATTGGTAGTTCATGAACTTAAAACAATAAATTATAAGGAATGCAATCTTTGCAAACCGTGGCTATATTGTTCATGAATTGATTCAAGTGGATCAAACCGATTTTGCTTCAATTGTGTTTATGAATAAAGACCTAAGCAATTGAACAACTCTTGAACTAGTTCTTATGAGTCATTTGAACTAGTTATGAGAAAGATGAATACGGTTAATATGAAAGTGCTCATATGGCTAACCATTGGTTAACTATTTGTGAACCAACTAAGTGTACACGTTTAGGTACGGTTACTCAAACCTAAATGAATACATTTTATTTGTGTGTGACAAGCTAAGTTTTGATCTAACGGTTGAAAGATATTAGCTTGGTTGAATCAGGTTTTTCATCTAACGGTGAATATTGAATGCTTTGTTACCAAGGTAACTTAGATTGCAAACCCTGATTTGAAAACTATATAAGGGGAACTCTAGCAACTGGAAAAACTAATCCCCACACCTCCTGTGTGATACTAGTTGGTTTTGCTAGAGTCAATTCTCCTTTAACCTTAGGTTTCTTCTCGAGACCCTGTAGGTTAACGACTGAAAGACTTCATTGGGATTGTGAAGCTAGACGAAACTACTTCTCTTGTTGTTGAGCGTTCTGATCTTGCCATTTTCTATCGTATGAGTTCAATTGAATAATTGACTTGAGATTATATCTCCGATAGGGCAAGATAAAAAGAAATCACAAACATCTTCGTCTCATCGTTTGTGATTCCACAATATCTAGTTTCGCTACCATAAGATTTAGATTATTGTGAGGTGATTGATAATACTAGGCTGTTCTTCGAGAATATAAGTCTGGGTTATCAATTAGTTCTTGTTCACCTTGGTTTATCAAAAGACGGAACAAAAACTCATAGGTTTATCTGTGGGAGACAGATTTATCTATATCGTAGACTTTTCTGTGTGATACAGATTTGTTTATTGAAGTCTTCGACTTTGGGTCATAGCAACTCTTAGTTGTGGGTGAGATCAGCTAAGGGAATCAAGTGCGTAGTATCCTGCTGGGATCAGAGACGTAAGGAGCACAACTGTACCTTGAATCAGTGTGAGATTGATTAGGGTTCAACTACAGTCCAGACCGAAGTTAGTTTGTAGTAGGCTAGTGTCTGTAGCGGCTTAATACAACGTGGTGTTCAATCTGGATTAGGTCCCGGGGTTTTTCTGTATTTGCGGTTTCCTCGTTAACAAAACTTCTGGTGTCTGTGTTATTTCTATTCCGCATTATATTTCGTTATATAATTGAAATATCATAGGTTGTGCGTTATGATCAATCAATTAGAATATCCAACCTTTGGTTGTTGATTTACATTGATTGACACTTGGATATTGGTCTTTGGTACCATCCAAGTTTATCTCTCTAGTATTTGATAAAGACTCGCAGATTTCCATTTGCTTGAGTAAAGATCAAATCGAGAGATAGAGATATTAACTCCTCGATATACTTTTTATTAAGATTGAGTCTGACTGTCTAGTTGATTCTCTTAAAAGTATATTAGAGTTAGTCCATACAGATTGATAATCGAAATATTGGGTGAGGTTGTTGTACCCTCGCTTTTTCAATTGGTATCAGAGCAGGCAAACACGTTAAAGACCTTACAAGTCTGTGTTTATAGATATCTGACTCTATGGACAAGAGTGATATCTCTAATAAATGCGTCACCAAAGACTCTGTTTCTAATAGGTCTATCAAATAAAAAGATCCCTCAATCTCTGTTATAGACGAACCTAGTGTTCAAACGAAACAGACTAACACTGACATGTTTTTTCCTAATGAATCTGACTATGTTATTCAAGAGGAGACAGCTGGAGAGAGTAAACTAATTCTAAACCTTGTTAGAATTCAAGCTGATAGATTCAAACAATTAAAAAACCATGTCAATGTTCTTCTTGGTGTAGTAAAATACTGTGGATCCAGTGAAAAGGCTTCATATAAATAAAATCCTGAAGTTCGATCAACTCGTATCTTACTTGAGGCAAAGCTTAAAAAGGATGCCTTTGATGTTGAACATCTCTTGAGTAGACTCTCCATTCAAGGATGCTCAGAAAAGTCTACTATACCATCTACTTCCATCCAAACTTAAAGAGCTCCAGTTTCAGAAGTAATTTCGGGTTCCCTTCCCACTCAATCTAATGTGGAGGGGAGTCACACTTCAGTTGGAAGAAAGACATCTCCAAACGATAATGTTAGGTTTGAGATATCTAATCACTCCCGTGATCAGAAAGTGTGCCTTTTTGTGATTCAAAAGGGCATATAGTGCAAAAAGAGAAATCCAAGTTGAAAAACAAATCGTTGCTTCAACTTCAACACACCTTAGATTTAATTCTTAAAGGTGTAACTGACATTGGTATGTCTAAACCTATTGGTTTTAGTACACATCCTGTGTTCCCTACAAGGAAGGTCAGTTCGATGAGTTCCTCAAATGCACAAAAGCATAATAGACCTTTTAACAAGTATCGTCCAAGAAGAACTCCCGTTCTCTCTCCTATCAGAAATGAAGTTAATGCTAATCTTGATGTGAATCATTTATCAAGTGAAGAATGCAGATATGAGCAGATGGATGACAACCTAAATTTATTATCGAGGGATATAAGAAAATTATAAAAAAATTGTGTACTCCATTTATACAACACTCTTCAGGTAAAAGTCTTTACTATATATCATATTATGATGATAGTAATTTTTATGATAATTTTTCACATCATAACAGTCTTCTTCCAAAGTACAGAAGAAAGGGGTTTAACCAAAAACGATATTCATTTGATGAGCTAAAAGCTCATACTTGTGCTAATTAATCACAAGGTTGAAGTCTCTCATACAAAAATCCTGGTTGAGAGATATGCTCAGGTATACTTGTTGACAATGGTGTTTTCGGATTCTCGGGCTATTTTCTTATCATCTTTAGCATGAGTATCGTTGAAGAAAATGCTTGCACAAGTATTTATTTTGTTTTATTATTCTTTCTTTTTGGTTAAACAAGGTGCTGCTCATGCACTCTAAAAATTGCTTCTCTCATGAGACATAGATTTTTGGAGTCATAGTGCAAGAGTTTTTCAGCAAGGTCGTGTGCGTACTACTCGTGTCCTTCTTTGGGTTGAGATTGAATATATGTTCCACGTGTAACTGTCGCGAATCAATTAAGGAAACCCTAAAAAACTTATTCCCTAAAAAACCTTCAAGTACCCAACCTATTGAGTTACGTAAGTCACGTACGCAAACTCTAGGTTATTTTTGGGTTATCAAGAATGCCATCCTCTTCATCTCGCTATGGTGATTTTGCGAAAGGATTTCTTGAGAAAGTTTTTGGTTTCGATTCAAATGGGAGGAAGAAAAGAACTCTTGTAGAAGAAGGTGCACCTAATGCCTCATGCTAATATGCTTACTTACACCAAGATGTTGAGAATGAGGATATGGTTTCTGCTGAAGTGGTTCATGACTTTCTTAAATACTTTGAGGAAGAGAAACTGCAACTTGTTGATACAATGAAGTATCTTGATGTGGTTAGAATTGAGTTGAAAAAGGTTACTACTGACCTTGGTCTCATTAAGTAACATGCTCAATAACTTCTCAATGAGGATACCTTTTCCGAATATGCAGTTGATATCATGAATCACAAGCTTAAAGGCCCCGAAACCCGTGAAGCTGGCGAACGTGAACTTTGATATTAGCTTGTGATCGGTTTCTAGCAGATGTTTGATTTATTTATCTAGGAAACTTCTTAAAAGAATCCTTATTCTTTTTTTTTTGTTTAAGAAGGATAACTAGGGTTTGGAATAGCCATTATTGTGAGTACACATAGCTATGTCCAACGTTTTCATCTTCATGTTTTTAGATTAATTTGTTTAAATTCTAAAGTTTGGTTTGGAAGATGATTTTTGTAGTATTAATCTTTATGGTTTTATATATTGCAATTGGGATATGTGTGTTTGCGTCCGTGAACTATTATTGTCCCATACAATGTCAAAAGTTATCTCGTTTATATGTCGATATGCATGTATTGATACAAGATCGATGAACTTTTGACAAACAAAGTTAAGCCTATTATGTCATTTATTGATGGAAGATAGGTTAAAATCTTTTGTTTACAAGGATTATGTCTATTATATGTCATTGTAAATAGTGATGGAAAATAGAATGAATCCTTGTATATTCCGCAGTATTGATCTTCCCAGATCCATATTTTATGTATATACTGTGCGGCTCCATAATTCTTCTTGTGTGAGCATTTCCAACTAGACTAATCATAGATTCGTTTGTGGTTATTTTGGTTGCGTATTCCGATTAAATTAATCATGGGTTCTCTTGTGGTTAGTTTAATTGAGATTTTTGGATACAAAATCATTTTGTGGTTTTTGGTGTCCAAATAAATCCTTCTTTTTTCTGCAAAAGTAAGGTCGCTCTTGTTGTTCTTTAGGAAATGACATCAAATGGGGGATAGTTCTTTTGAACTTGTGCTTAATTGCCATATCTTTGTGGGGAGTGCGGCTGTGGAATATTTGAGGAGTTATCTTGTATCTTTATAAACTCCGTGATGAATGCATTTAGCTTCGGATTTATGATTGCATCTAAAAAAGTTGATATGTACTTTTATTTGGTCTTGAACTGTCTCCATGGAAATTTCATTAGGATCCCGTTTTCGTACCTTTGCCAATTTTATTGACAAAAAGGGGGGAGAATTAATATGTAGTTCACACTACAAATACATATGGTTTTCGCATCATTATGTAAGGGGGAGTGATTTTCGTGTTGAGACGAAGTATTGACTAAGGGGGAGTGATACATATCACCATAGTATTGTTGTAGAAGTTGTGATATGAGAACTTTGATGTTGTGTAATAATACTATGACACTGTATAACAATGATCGAGAGCTTTTGTTTTCTCATTGTTATGGCTACGGGACTTCAACAACTATGATGCTGAATTGAACATCTATGGAATCATAGGAATACTTGGAAAAGACGAAGTTTTCGAGTAACGTTGAAGCACCAAGGAGATCAAGCATGTGGACGAGAATCTACAAAGTTTTATCTATTTTGTAATCCATATGTATTGATAGTTTTGTCACTAAAATTGACAAAGGGGGAGATTGTTAGAGCATTGCTCGGTCGAACTCGCATGCGTTGATATCTCAAGCATGTTTGTAAATATTAGTGATCAAAACTATATGTCTTGATTTCTAGTTTACTTATGACTAAGTCTCGGTCTAGGATAGTTAAGTGTAGTTGAGCTCCAGACTCCATGACGATCATGTTACGAAGACGAAGAACTACTCGAGGAACAAGTGGAACTTTATCCGACAAAAAGGTATGTGGAGACTTGAACTCATCTGTCACTCAAAATTATACCTTATCTCATACTCTTGAGACAATAATCGTATAAGTATGATAGTTTTCATACATACACATTTTCTATTTCGAGCCTAGTTTACTCGCCTATCTTTTTCTCAAAATTTGTGTTGGTGAGTTTTCGCTTTAACCATTTTCATCTTTACCCATGACGAAAGTCATGATGACGTTTCAATCTTGAAAATAGATTTGATGACGATAGTCGTGAATAACGATTGTTATAACATTATAGAAGAATGTTTCAATGATTGAAATGTAGAGTTGAGATTACCAACTATGGATATAAGCATATATAGTGTGTTCGCACATTAGTGTATAAATCCATGTGCCGGAAACCAAGTGCGTGCATATGTGTGCATGCGGTATTGGTGAAGGAGACATGTTGAGTACGCGTACCCACGGAAGTTTTCATTGCGAAAATTTCTGCTGAGTTTGTAAGTTTGCAAACTAATAAACCAGTCACCTTAGGTACGCATACCCGTACGCGTACCCACGGAAGTTTTCGAACCGAAAATTTCAGCTGAGTTTGTAAACTCAAATCCGGTAGCTAAGGTACGCATACCCGTACGCGTACCCAAGCTGGTTATTTCTCAAATCGGTAGTTCATGAACTTAAAGCAATAAATTATAAGGAATGAAATCTTTGCAAACCGTGGCTATATTGTTCATGAATTGATTCAAGTGGATCAAACCGATTTTGCTTCAATTGTGTCTATGAATAAAGACCTAAGCAATTGAACAACTCTTGAACTAGTTCTTATGAGTCATTTGAACTAGTTATGAGAAAGATGAATACGGTTAATATGAAAGTGCTCATATGGCTAACCATTGGTTAACTATTTGTGAACCAACTAAGTGTACACGTTTAGGTACTACGGTTACTCAAACCTAAATGAATACATTTCATTTGTGTGTGACAAGCTAAGTTTCGATCTAACGGTTTGAAAGATATTAGCTTGGTTGAATCGGAGTTTTTCATCTAACGGTGAATATTGAATGCTTTGTTACCAAGGTAACTTAGATTGCAAACCCTGATTTGAAAACTATATAAGGGGAACTCTAGCAACTGGAAAAACTAATCCCCATACCTCCTGTGTGATACTAGTTGGTTTTTCTAGAGTCAATTCTCCTTTAACCTTAGGTTTCTTCTCGAGACCTTGTAGGTTAACGATTGAAAGACTTCATTGGGATTGTGAAGCCAGATGAAACTACTTCTCTTGTAGTTGAGCGTTCCGATCTTGCCATTTTTTATCGTATTTGTTCAATTGAATAATTGACTTGAGATTATATCTCCGATAGGGCAAGATAAAAGGAAATCACAAACATCTTCGTCTCATCGTTTGTGATTCCACAATATCTAGTTTCGCTACCATACGATTTAGATTATTGTGAGGTGATTGATAATACTAGGTCGTTCTTCGGGAATATAAGTCCTAGGTTATCAATTAGTTCCTGTTCGCCTTGATTTATCAAAAGACGGAACAAAAACTCATAGGTTTATCTGTGGGAGACAGATTTATCTATTATCGTAGACTTTTCTGTGTGATACAGATTTGTTTATTGAAGTCTTCGACTTTGGGTCGTATCAACTCTTAGTTGTAGGTGAGATCAGCTAAGGGAATCAAGTGTGTAGTATCCTGCTAGGATCAGAGACGTAAGGAGCGCAAATGTACCTTGAATCAGTGTGAGATTGATTAGGGTTCAACTACAGTCCAGACCGAAGTTAGTTTGTAGTAGGCTAGTGTCTGTAGCGGCTTAATACAATGTGGTGTTCAATCTGGATTAGGTCCCGGGGTTTTTCTTCATTTACGGTTTCCCCGTTAACAAAACTTTTGGTGTCTGTGTTATTTCTATTCCGCATTATATTTTGTTATATAATTGAAATATCACAGGTTGTGCGCTAAGATCAATCAATTAGAGTATCCAACCTTTGGTTGTTGATTTACATTGATTGACACTTGTATATTGGTCTTTGGTACCATCCAAGTTTATCTCTCTAGTATTTGATAAAGACTCGCAGATTTCCATTTGCTTGAGTAAAGATCAAATCGAGAGATAGAGATATTAACTCCTTGATATACTTTTTATTAAGATTGAGTCTGACTGTCTAGTTGATTCTCTTAAAAGTATATTAGAGTTAGTCCATACATATTGCTAATCGAAATATTGGGTGAGGTTGTTGTACCCCCGCTTTTTCAAAATGTACAGATTCATTAATAAAGAGATTATTGCAGAAATAGATCACTCCAAGTCTGCTAACGTTAAAACTCTTGGGAATTCGAACTCTGTTGAAAAATCTTCCAATCTCTCCAAGGATTCGAGAAATTCTCTTAATTCGTGTCTAAAGAATTAAAATCAATGCGACTCATATTGGTTCGAAAGAATCAAATGATGCTACTTCAAAAACCGTTGGCTCCTGTATGTTTTGTAGTGGTTTCAATCATTACCAACATGCATATAAGCCCTTCAGGACGAAATTAAAGTTTGCTAGTACTCTTAGCAAAAAAGCTAGAATTTTCTTTTCAAACCTTATGAGTCTTAAAAATATAACAAAATATTCCAATAGGAACAATAATGTTAGTATGGGAGATTTTGCATTAAAGTCAACTTCATCCTTTCAATGGTTTTTTGACAGTGGATGTATCCGAAATATGACAGGCGATCTTTCGTGGTTCGTGAATTCGAGCGACTTTAATGGAGGACATGTGACATTTGGAGACGGGAGTTGTTGCTATATTAGGAAAAAAAGGAACGATCAAGCTTCCTGGTATGCTTGAAATCCATGATGTAGTTTACGTCAAAGGTATGACTGCAAATCTTCTTTTTGTTAGTCAAATTTATGACAAAGACCATAAAGTTATCTTCAGTGCTGAAGGATGTGACATTGAGGATAAGTCTGAAAAAGTAATTTTTTGGGGAATACGTGGCAAAAACAACTATTATCTTTTAAATACTCAGTCTAATCTAATAAGGTGGAATCTACGCATCTTTGGCATGAGCGTTTTTGTCACATCAATTTTCTCCTCCTTGCCAAGTTTCCTTTGACTTCGTCGTTCTTCAGTCTTCAATCTTCAAGTTTGATCAGTGAGTTCTGATACTCAACTACTCTTAATTCCTAGTCTGAGATTGACTTTTCCAGACTATAAATCAATTATTTTTGATCAGAAAAAAATTATAACAAGCTTAACATACCAAAACTTGTGAGTTTGACAGACCGATGCTCTAACAAATCTTATAAGCATCTATATAATTACTATTTTGATTTGATTGAATTGAAATGTGATCTCCCAAAAAAAAAAAAAAAACTTATAAGTTGATTTATTTTGTTATGATATTTTTGAAATTTATAACCAAATAACTAGATCCTTTTTTGCATGAATATTGTTTAATGATTGAAGATCTAGCATATGGGTAAAAAAATATTCATAGATAACCGGTTGTATGACGCATGTAAAAGCACTTAGGAAATAATTTTTATTACTAAAGTTGTTCATACTTTTAAATGTCGAAAGCGTTGGTACCAAATTTTCAAATGATCTATCATAGCAAGACCAAGATTTTATCTCAAATAACAATCCGTTTTTCGTATTAGTAGTGAAAACTTAAAATTTACGTAGTTTTCTGCATTAAACAACCCATATAATATATAAGGATTATGATAATGTAACTGTAACACCCCGTATTTTTAGCATGGTGCATGCTGAAAGATGCGCCATGGCATGAGATGAAACTTCATCTCAAGTTTATGTCGCGTTTAGAGGAATATTGGCCTAGAGCCAATGTTGCATCATCACGATGTATTAGGCCAGTTGGGTAGATGGCCTTTAACGTTGCAACGTAATCATTGCGCATTATGCAGAAGATTGGCCTAGAGACAATATTGCACAATCATTGTGCATCAGGCCAGAGAGGGCTGGCCGAATGAGTATTGCGCAATCGTTGTGCGCAATCATTGCAGATGAATAGTGAAGCAAGCATGTCAATTTTCTCCCCTTTTCCCAGTTGTAGAAATTGCAAGTTAACATATATAGGGAGGGGTAGTTGGTTGAAGGTGCATATGTGGACCATGCACCAAGTAAGCTTCATAGCTTAGCCAAAAGAGTATAAATGATGCGTAAGCCTCATTTATAGCTCTGTAGCCTTGCGAAGAGGGCATTTGATGCTTAGGCATCACTATGCCATATCGCGGACCCGATAATGCATAATCATTGTGCATTATGACGGAATAGCCTAGGTCATTACCATTTTTGCTAGGCCACGCCCTTGCAAACGAGTTGGTTTAAGTTTATGTCCCTTCGAGGATGAACTACAGTCTGTGCTTGATCCCTTTAGAGTAGGGAAGGGTACGTAGGAAGCCACAATGAGTTGTAGCATTGCCGGTCCAGCACGTTGTCGCTCATATCATCTATTAGAGAGATGATTGCGGCACATTGGCCTCTCATATCATCTGACTCGGTATCGCGATGCAAGAGATGATTGTGGCCAAACTTGATGTGGCAGGTTGCATTCCATTCCTTGGATGCTAATACTTCCTATCAAGGCGTTCGACTTAGGCATGTACCAATGGCGCATCGGTGGAGTTATGGCCTGCGCGCCCAAGCGCGCCAGGCGTAATTTTCCGGTCCGTCACAGTAACACCCGCATTTTTCGCATGACGCATGTTCAAATATACAACATGGCATGGGATGAAGCTTCATTCAAATATTTCATTGCGTGGTAAAGAAAGTATTGGCATAGGGACGATATGGCGCCAAAAGGGCGCATTGCGTTGGCATATTGTCCAAGGGCCAATATCGCACCAACATGGTGCAAGTTGTGAGCTACATTAGCCTAGATCCAATATTGTATTTTCATAGAGCAATATTTGAATTGTCTTATGGGACAAAGCGAAAACACAACTATCATTGCGTTTTATTCGGAGTTACATGGCAACGGCCATGAATAGTGAAGCAAGCACGTCAAAGTGCTTCCCAATTTTAAGTTGTAAAAAAATGTCCTTAAGACATGTATAGGGATGGGTAGTTGGTTGAAGGTGCATATGCGGAATATGCACAAGTAAGCTTCATATCTTAGACGGAAGAACATAAATGATGCTTAGGCCTCATTTATAGATGTGTAGACTTGCCAATGGGGCATATGATGTGTAGGCATTATCATACCATGTCGTTGACTAAATAAGCATCATCTTGGTGCATTTTGGAATGGCCTATACGGACTAGGCCAATTGCTTGGCCATGACCTCACAAACGAGTTGGCTTAAGTTGTTAGTTGTGAAGTTGAAAAGATGAGGGTACCCAAATATACCACAATCTTAAACTTTTCCACCTATAAGTCCTCTTACAGAAGGTGATTGTCTATGGACTGAGTCGAGACAATACAACGAATCGGTATTCACACTTTGTGTGATCTTATATGGATACGAGATCGAGACAATACAACAATCAAAGTGTGATTACTTGATAATAGGTTCGGTCTTAACTAAACTCTATAGGATCACTATCAAGTAATACGGAGTTAACATTTATGTAATTTACTTTAAATTATAATAACAAAAATTATAATTGCGGAAAACAAAAGTAAATGACACAACAAGATTTTTTTAACGAGGAAACCGCAAATACAGAAAAACCCCGGGACCTAGTTCAGAATTGAATACTCTCAGAATTAATCCGCTATACAAAATCAAACCAACTTGGTATAGTTGATACCAAGCAACTAAACCTATAGTTCACCTAGTTTCTTCAGTATCCCTGCGCTTCCTACATTCGATAATTGCACGCACTGGAACAATTCCTTTGGATCTAATTCCAAACAAGAAAGGAACAACAAATCTGTTTCGGAACAACTCTATTCAATCTCGGTGATATGAGTTAGACAAAGGATCTTCTGTTTAATCAAATAAACTCCTTTGTCGGGTTTAGATCTATCTATCCAACAACTACCAAAGTAGCAGAGTTTAGATAATGCAATCAAAAATAGGATCTATCAAGATACTATATAATGATGCCGATCTACGCAACTAATCAATCAAATCTATCAAAGATAAACCGATTATAGTTGGATCCCAGCCGATCAAGTTTTGTGCACACCAAAGATTATGAACCCAATAAGAAATCTTCTTTGTCTTCAAATCTTCTTTAATCTTCAATAAAGACTTGTACACCACAACTTTAATCTCTTGTGATCAATCATGCATAGAGCGAAGTCTGTTAATAATGGATCTACAAACAAATCTAAAGATCCCGTCGACACTTCGATCTAGTTTGAGTGAATCTTATATCAGAAGGGAAGATTCTCAAGAATAAACAAACTAGGTGCAATCAAAGTTCAAAAACCGTTAGTCAATCAAATCAAATCGAAAACTAATAATACTGCAATTATCTAGTTTCCCACCAACGGTACTCGTAGAGCTTCTTGATCCCACAGAAGTCTTTAAATGAGCGGTCGTAAGAGATTTCGCCTAATTAGGGTACTTTCCTCTCTGAATAGACGGCTCCACCAATAACAACACAACAAGGTAGTTTTGCTGGCTCTTAGGATAGTTTGCACGAAATGCAAACTTGGGTATTTATAGACCAATGAAGTTTGGACACCAAGGAATTTCCAAAACCGCAATATTCTTAAGATATGCAATATATTTCCAAATCGGTTTTCATAATTCTTGGAAATGCTCTGTCCAAAATTAACCGAAATCTCACTAGAAAATCTCCTATTAGTAAATGCACATTACCAATTTTTATTTTCCATAGATATGCATTTTAATTGCTGGTAATTAAAAGCATATAAAATTAACAACCTTAATTAAAAGATTCTCAACTTATTTCGGTCCGGGATCTCCTTTAGTTATTAAGGAATATCTTTGAACAATAAAAGATAAGAGTTATTGAACATGTTCAAAGTATGTCGACATCTTATTTCTTTGTAAATCCTTTTTCATATTTAGAATCTTGGAACCGATTATACCACACTTCCAAACAAGTTAGAACTGGTTCATCTGACTTCCAAGAACTATGTGATTGATCAAATATCAATACACTAATCATGGGTTTACGGTTCTACCAAATACAAGGATCGGTTCTACCTTAATATGGTTACTGGAACCGGTTACATCAGTTACTAGGATCGGTTACGTCAATTACCAGGACTGGTTACCATATTCTCATGGTATTTGAAAAAGCGGGGGTCTAACAACCACACCCAATATTTCGTTTTGCAATCTGAGAGGACTTACAACAATATACTTTCAAGAGAATCAACTATACAGTCAGACTCAATCTTATAGAAAAGTATATCAAGGAGTAATATCTCTATTTCAACACAATCAGAGTTAAACAGAAACAAGTCCGTAAACCTGATTTTAGTGTGAAACTCTTGAACCAAAATCTTTTGTGTTAATCACAACCTATTCAATATCCACCGTGTGTAAACCTCTTTAAGCAACAATCACTAAAGGAATATTTCAACACAGTGTCTACTTGAAACAGGGTTAGTCCGAATGGTCTAACAATGTGAAAATAACAAAATCAATTGTTCAAGATCAATCAAGTCTTATCCAACAAACAAGGTCGGATTTAACAACTATGATTTATTAACGTACAACCTGTATTATTTCAATTATATAAATAAAATATAATACGGAAAAGAAATAACACAGACACCAGAAATTTTGTTAACGAGGAAACCGCAAATGCAGAAAAACCCCGGGACCTAGTCCATAATATACACACACTGATTACAAGTTGTTACACCAATTTCCTACTACCTATTTGGACTAGATGTAATAACTGCTTCAGCACAAATAGAACTCCTAGCGCAACACCGATTATCTTTAGGAATTCTCCTCGTAAATCTTCTAGCAGAACCCAATGATCTCTTTAGAAGATACAACAACTGATCGCTGTCGTAGGCGTCAAAAATAAATTACACTTTCTTACTACTCAAAATATATAATGAAGCAAGGGCAAGAAAGGATCGTTCCCACTGAGAGGTCTTGGTTGTCAATATGTTATGGTTTCCTATATAAAACACCGGGGGTTTGCTGATTTTTATATACTAAAATAAAATAAAAGCAAAACAAATAAAAGTAAACACGCAAATCAAGGATGTGAAAATATTGGATAAAGGTTTCATCTTCAATTGTAAACAAGTTTATGAATATATGAATAGAATTCGTATTTAATATCGCTATCATCAAAAGCCATAGAATACCTTATTGCAAGAATACTCCATAAATTTCCAAAGTTCATCAACACACACATTAGAGCTGCGTATGTGAATTCTACCTAAAGAATAACCTAACGCCTTGCGCTAATCAAGTTCAATTCCTAGGAGCATTAAGTTTTGAGAAATAGGCTAATCAATGCAATTGAAATACATTGCGCAAACAATTCGAACAAAGGTCAATTTCTACATATGACTACAAGGATGTATCACTACAACCTAGAATCATATCATGCTACTCGTATTCAAGGTTATCGCTTGATGAAAAACCCTAAAATAGCTATAGATATGGATGTGAGTTCAATCAATTCTAGACTTAACTAAACAAACATTCAATCATATTGCAATACATCAATCATGCAATTATTATAACCCGTAGAAATCAAACGATAATATTGAGAGAAAACTAATTCATAAAAATCATAACTTGGTTGCAAAATCCAACTACATCTTCAACCAATAATAAAAACTTAGTTACTTGTGTTTTTGGAAATCATCATAGAAAGCAAAGAAGAAAACTATCATGTGAAACCCTAGACAACAAGTAGAAGTCTCCCTCATGGAGATATATCTAGGTTTAAAGAAAGACTTTTCTATTTATATGCTTCTCCCATTCCAAAAGGATACTCTTTTCAATATTAGGTCAAATCTTCTCAAAACCCATCTCCAAGTGGTCCACCAAGCCCATGTGTGAAAATAAATCTCTGGAAATTTTGGGTCCAAAATCGCGCGGATTTGCCGACATCATCGCTGAATCCGGCTCGTCGGGTCGCCGAATCCAGCCACCTGAACTTGCCTCCGACCATCAAATCGGCACCAACAAGTGCACACCCCCAGCTCATCTCCATATCTCGCAATTCAAACAATCACAAAATACCATCTAAACAAATTCCTTGTTCTTGCGAAAACGCGCCCAAAAGCGTGAACCGTAGCTCATATGTCCGGCCGTCGACTCTTGCATCCAACACATACCCCCTTCATGATTCAGTGAAATATTATGATCCCCACTTTCGGTTCAAATCCGATAAACGGAACTAGTACCACCAAATCACCATTCTCACTCCGCTTTGACTCGGCTACAATCTTGTTCAAAATCACAAATCCTTGTAATTCCATCACCAGCACAACCCATTTGCAATTCAGCTCTATCCTTCAATGCCTTCACTGCCAATTACCAACATAACTCCAGCTGCGACAACAGCTCACTCAACCAGCTCTTCCTCACGCCCATGTTTCACTCCTTTTGTTGCTCAGCCAAACATAGTCACAGCAAAACAGACCCATGCTCTATTCTCTAGTTCTGCAAATCCCCTCAGCAAACTCGAGCTCATATAGTTATTCCTTCATTCAAGCCATTCCTCCACTGATATTGCTACTTGCGTTTCCAGCTCCGAAGCACTGTTACCTCCATAGCTCTGTCAGTCCCTTCTCAGCATACAACACTGCTGCCTTCCTTGTGCATCTCTGCCATCATTCCCTGCCAAATACTAGCACAGCAAGCACCACCAGTAAAGCACCAACACCCCAGCCTGCCATTTCCTGAGTCCATCCATCACTAAACTGCAGCTAAATTCCACACTGCCTCAATCTTGACAACAACAACAACTGAGATTTTATCTTCAATTTATCTCCAACAGTTCCATTCAATCCACCTGAAATGCCCAACTTCCATTATCTGCAGCTTCATAACTCCATCATCTGCAGCTTCATAACTCCATCCCAAACTTGAACATAGCTGACACTTTACTGCTCCGTGATGCTCGTATCACCTGGCAAACGACCCTCAAGCCCTTTAATTCTTGGTCACAGCAGACTAGGCTGTTCAGGCTTTTACAAATACTTCTCGTGCAACTTGTCAGTGATGCGGAGATGAACTTGTCATGATGTCGAGATCATTCTATCTCCTTCCCGCAACATTCTAGCTTAATACACACTCAACACAGACCCACAACCATTCAAACACTAAAACAACTCGAATTCCCTTCACATCTTAAAATGTCAATGGCAAGAATGAGTTTTCCAAATGAGCTTCGGCCAATAATATACTGTTCTGTTGCTGATTCTTTGAGTCCAACAGCAACCCAACTTTCCTTGTTAACTTCAGTACTCAAATCTCTGCTTTAATCTCCGTTTGGTCTACAATCAATCAATGGCAGTGAGCCTGTCTTCATCCCTGTCTTGTCTCGGCTAACAACCATATCTCGAATCTTCTTCGTGTTCTCAAAATAACACAATATGCCTTCGCAACCGATGAGCCATCGTGACATAAAGCTTGCTTGGCGAGAAGGACTTGGTTCGAGGTGGTCTTCATTATTGAGCTGGAACAAACACCGAGTTATGAATCTCGACCAACTTCTTTAGTTATAGGAAGTAAAGTAGAGCAGGTGTCCCTTAGTAAATTGATTGGGTGCTTATAACAGTCAGAGGTTCTAGTTTTCGACAACTTCGCTGCTTCGTATGCTTCCACATTCTTCATACGATGTCGGATTGACTCCATTCTTTCGCCATTGGCTTTGTCTTTTCGTGCTCTTCGAGATGATGAGAAGAAATCTTGGATTTGACCGAGTTCCACTTCCTTTTGCCCCAATGACTCCAAAACACCTATAAAACTCAAAAGCAAATATAAGATACAAAATTTACATGAAAACTCGCAAAGAAAGCATCAATAATAGATAAATATCAAGGTGTTTACAACACCTATCAACAACACGATTGATACGATTCGATATTTTGTTTGCACAAAACACCGGTTTGATTTCCCTTTAGATGTGAATCAAGGTTTTGGAAATCTTGTGTTTGTTTTGAACAACTACCAAATAAAAAGTAGTGAAATCAAAACAAACTTGTAGAATAGGGTTTTAACTTACAATCAGTATATGTACACACAAGGAGTCCGCGAACCTGATTTTCTTAAGTAAACTTGGGCGATTCCAAAGATCAATTTCCAAGTTAAGAAAACCCTAACAATTCTACAACAAGAACTACTATAATAAATCTAGAGATTTCTTGTTTAAAACTTCTTAAGGATTTTTACGAGATACCTTAATCGAAGTTTTCTTTCTAGCTTCCGATTTCGACTAACAAGTGTTGGTATACGATCGGAAACTGAAATCTATCAAAACCTAGGGTTTATGATCAACAACTCTTGAATGGTTTTATATCAGAAGAGAAAACCTTATAATAGACAAGAGGTGAAAAACCTAGATTACAAGTTGTATAATCAATCACGAAGATTAATCCAACTCGGCTTTGTGATCCCCAATACAAAGACTTTTATCTCACTCTTGTTCACGAAGAACAGAAGACATGGAAAACAACCTTATGAGCTTACACCAATTTTTCCAAAGGGGATAAAACGTGTAACATTCACGAACTTTATATTTATAGTGAAACATAGCTTGAAAACTAAGCAAAGCTATTTTCCTTTTTCAAAACTCTCTTAATTTTGGGAGTCTTTCCTAAGTTACAACTCTTGCCAAAATAATTAATTAGCAAATATTGTATTTATGTAAATAAATCACATTTTAACTTAGGCAAGAATTTAAAGTTATCACAAACACTTTAATATGGTAATCAAATATGTTTGGATTAATAGCCATCTTTCCTAGATAAGGAAACATCACCAACTTGACCAAAAATGCCTTTTAGTCACGTAATTGGGCCCAAGTCCGTGAACCGTTACAAACAGTCCATGGATTGTTTCCTACTAACGAACCGTAACAATTACAGCAACACTTATAATTGTTACTTTAATAAATCACTCATAACTTCATCGTTATAACTCGGAATTGAGTGATTCTTGGCTCGTTGAATTCGTAAGCTCATTCACTATAACATGAGAACCTTTCCAAGGATAAAGGTTATTGTCACAAAAGTCGTGGCTCAAATAACCTCAAGTATATATACATAAATGTATATTAACCACACACATGAATTGTTCCATAGAGTGAGCATTTGTTTCGATAGATTAGAAAGGTAGAATTTAACAAGAATCCAAATGAAATCAATCACCACATAACTTTGTTGATGAAGTCCTTGTTGATGTCTTCTTGTAATCTTCAGTCTTCATCATTCAAGAATAGCTCTTCTTAGACCTAATCTAGTCTTAAACTATCTTTAGTATACTAAATCAAGAATGCGTTTTGGCAACTAAATTTGACAACTAGTTTGACATACCAATGCTAGTGGGTTCAACCAAGCAATGCTCTAACAGTATTACTTGTGATCGGTTACACTAGTGAGGATAACGGTTACACCGATTACCAGGACCGGTTACGCCAATTACAATGACCGATTACAACTCTTTTGTGATCGATCATACCAATTACCAGGATCGGTTACACCAATTAAAAATATCGATCATACCATCTAAGGTGATTACTTAGGATCGGTTACACTAATAAAAGTCATACCAATACATAAGTCAGGCATTGTGACTAGTTTTACCAAGATACATAACAAGTTATGATCGGTTCTACTAACTCGCACATATTGGTAATCCAAGGATATGCAATGAATAACAATACCAATAAGCCTAGAAATTTCCCTTTCGATTCATAAAACAAGTTCATGAATGTACTTCCTTTAAACGAATGTAAACATTGTTTCCTAGGATGAAATCTTCACCTTTACCCATACACATAATCACAATAGCATTCATACGATTATGTCGATGTATTTGAAAAAGCGAGGGTACCCAAATATACCTCAAGCTAAAACTTTTCCTACCTATAAGTCATTTCCCCGAAAGTGATTATCTATGGAATGAGTCGAGACAATTGAACTAATCGCTTCACACTTCGTGTGATCGTCTATGGATACGAGATCGAGACAATACAACAACGAAGTATGTTTACTTGATAAAAAGGTTCGGACTTAACCAAACACAATAGGATTGTTTATCAAGTAAATAGAAATTAACGTTTGTGTTGTAGGGCTTTAGCCCACATATGTGCAGCCCAATGTAATAGCTAGGGTTCTATTCATATTCTATATAAAGGATACTATAGATATGTAACAAATTACCCATATCAATAAGAAATCCCTCTCCTTATCTCTGTCTCTTCGTCTTCTTCTCTATAATCCACTGCAATACGTTATCATGCACGAGCTCCAACCATGCTGAATTTTTATTTTTATTTTTTTTCCGATCATCATCAAAAAAAAGAGGAAAAACACCGTCGCCGGGCCATCTCGATTTTGGTACCATTATTTATCATTTTTCCAATTATCCATTCGCTAAAAGTTCTGGGAATCTCTAACTCGCCACGAAAAGATCTCGGGAACACAGAAGAGGATTTTGTTTTCTACGTTGGTGCACAAAGTAATTGAACACATCTCGGTATTCCTAAACTTCCATTTATTCAATTTTGTTTTCACTTTTCCTAACATGATTTGATTGAAGAAAAAAATGTTTGTTATGGTTATCAAATGATGTGATGTCTCCTATCCATTGTTATCACATGAATTTTCTTCTCTGAAAAAGGTGCTACAGTAATTTTTTTTTAATATATATACCCTATATGAGATATATTATTATTATAATAGTTGATTACCCGTGATTCATTATTTTATATGTATGTACGATTTGATGTGTACATTTTCAAAACTCATCCATATCTGTTTGTTTATGAATATAAATTATTATTATATTTTAATCTAATTGTCATCATATATATATTTTATTATATATTTTATTATATTAAATATTGGTGTTATGATTCTCGTATAAAAGTTGGTATGTTTTGATTTTATCAATAGATGAGTGGAGATTATTTTTACATGTATTATGTGAATGAGGGTTTATGGATAAAGTTATAATAGAAAATGGTTTTTACTATTCTATGATTGATTGGTATGCCTGTTAACTGATATGTATTTGATGTGTGATATGATCCTCTATCCATCTCATTGTCTGTTGATGATTGCTCTTGCTTTAGTTTGTTGATCCCTTTCTTCAAGATTATTGACGCACTAGGTGCTAGTTTTGTAACGTAAAAGTTAAATCTAGATCTTGACTGATTTTAAAAAAAAATAATAATAATAATAATAGTTCATTACCCATGAGAATTATTTAATAATATAATAATTTTTTGTTTTTATATTTTTGGTATTACATTTGTAACGTATTTAAGTCGCATTTAGTGCTATGTATAATAAATAATTTAATTGATTGGTAGCATATCGATTTTGAAAAAAAAAAAAAAAAGCGATTTTTTTTTAAAGCTATGTGTAACATATGCATGTGTATTTATTGCGTGTTTATTTACGTTAACTCCCTAAATTTCGCTTAATTAAGTTATAACACGTGATAAATCTTAATAAGCTAAGGATTATTATTTCTTTTCTAATCTTAATAAATATTTTCCTAATTTAGTTATCTAAATTGTGTCTAATAATAAATCCCGATTCTAGAGAGACAATAATTCTCCTAATTATCTTCCAAAATTTAAACAACTAATTTCCTAGTATAACAATTATAAAATTTAAGTAACTAATTTCATAATTGACAAAAGAGAATAATTATATCTAGCTAAATTTCCTAATCGTAATCAGAAATCATGAAACACCATAATTAAGGAAGACAATTTCAATTAATAACAAATCAATCAAGAAGCAATAATAAAAATACATGCAAAAGAGTTATTAACAAAATAAATAAAAATTTGTTTCTATCTATATATGCATGGATTGACCACTCCCAACACTACTCCATAATTCACGTTACCACTATCAATGTCAATTTTGACTAACTAAATATGAATGAGTAAAATAATAATAATAATAATAATAATAATAATAATAAATAATAATAAGAACGGCCCCTAGCTCACCGGGTCATCCCCGCCCCCAAAGTTTAATGCGCTCCAGGAGGTCCTGTGTTCGAGTCCCCAATGGCGTAATATTGCGGGAATTAACATGGAAGATAGTGTTAATTTGCCCCTTTGTGACACAATCTCGCCTCCCGCCAAGCTTCGGCTCCTTGGCAAGGTTTCCCATGAGGCCCGCTGGTAGACTAGCACATCAACCTGTTCAATTAATGTAGTAATATGTTGTTGGAGCTTAGCTTGTTAGGCTTCCAACTAGTTTCATGTAATAAAATAAATTAGAATCTTAATATTAAAAATTATTTAAAAAAAATAATAATAATAATAATAATGTATTGGTGCTCAGCTTGTTGCTAGGCTACCAACCACTCCTTTGTAGTTTTCCTTTGTAATTTTTTATTTTATAATAATAATAATAATAATAATAATAAACTCCTAATTATGTAATTAATAAATAAATAATAAAAAAAAATAAAAAAAAAATAACACCCAATAACATGAGGTTAACCTCTCTAGTCTTATGCCCTTGTTAATTCCTTAATTAATACTAAGCATGCCTAATTAAGCCAATTATCCACCTTAATTAATGTCTAATATTTATTTAATGAAGACGAACCAATAACAATTGTCAGAAATATTTTCATAAATACATAATAAGGTTTGCCAAGAGAATATCTAAATCAAAATAGTGAATATAATTATGATTGTTGATCATTAAGAGTTTTGGTTTTAGTGGTATTTTATTCTCTTGAATATGATATTGTTTATAGTTGAATGGTCTCTTTTGTTTAATTGGTTGTATCAACTCAATTCCAATGTATTTATTTGGTTTAGAAGTACTTGAGCACCATTATTGGGTACTTGATATTTTCT
Source organism: Papaver armeniacum (assembly GCA_023531295.1). Classification (NCBI taxonomy): domain Eukaryota; kingdom Viridiplantae; phylum Streptophyta; class Magnoliopsida; order Ranunculales; family Papaveraceae; genus Papaver; species Papaver armeniacum. The sequence continues at coordinate 8,013 of JAJJWW010005624.1, read as the reverse complement.
TTCCAAATTTGAAATGTTCCGTGGGATGTAATCCACTGGCTCTACTATGAAAGAGTCGATATTTTCAAAAGATATGTTGCAAATAAAATCACATGTATCCTAATTTTTGTGGAAGAACTCACAAAAGATGATATGAGTCATAAAATTTTCATTTCTATACTTCATCCATAATACTAATGAACTGCATCTCGTTGAAGTATCACAACAAGAAAATTATCTTTAATAATATATTCAACCTAAAGTAAGTGGTTGACATGTGTAGTGAGATTCTCTTGGCCTATTGAGATAAAGAAATTTCTCAAATTAAGCTAAATGTAGCAAAATTGAAAATGGAACGAACCCCAAGTGATAAGGGTTAGACGTAATGACTCATATAAAGCATGTGAAAAGGACATATATATCGATTGAACATGGGATCAGCTAAAATATAATTCTAGCTCCCATCATAAATAAAAGAGTTGGAAATGCACCTTGGTCATAGGTGTTGGTATATACAATATAATGTGTATGTGTATCATAGTAACAACCAATTTTCACATCAACTTTAATGGCAACAAGAACTTTGCCTGGCCAATTGACTATCTTAAAGAGCTCAAAGATCACTGCTCATTTTTTTTCAAGATAGAACAAAGACGTAGCAAAATCTCTAGATGTACCAAGAGATAATCACACCTTGTTAAATTCCCATGCAACCCCGCAAATGGATATCATGTGGAACATCAAATGATGAGAATGTAATTGATTGCATCTTTTATAGTCTCTAATATATTTGGAAGGAAATATATTTTAGAGAAAGTAATGAGTCAATCTAGTGCAATGTAATTCACTATAATATTTGGATTATTGAATCATATTGACTCCGATGATGAAATGTTGAAACCGACTCATACAAAGCTTTGGGCATAACCATAAAGAAACTTTGGTTGTGAAATGATGATTGTTTTGAAAGAACTCATACAATATCACTTTATTTGAGTGAACGAAAATGGGAAAAAGATTGACAGAATGCAAAGTGACGACATATCTCTCAATAAGTGTTTTCTAAATTACTAGATGCACAACCCCCCTTCCCATTATGCTTTTAGGCAAGAAATCATATCACTCATTTTTACAAAGTCTTCAAGAAACAGATCGAGACCATCCTAACATGCAAATGGTAAAAATTACATATTACAAAGAAAACAAGGTGAACTTTATAAAAATATTCATGCAGCGGACCATTAAAGTGACTTATGGCTCGTGAATGTTTTAAATTTTTTGGACTAGTTATAGTTCCCAAGAAATTTGCGTTTGGAAAACTACTAGCACATCTTTTACATGTAAGGGCTCACCAACCCTTGAAAATGTTAGCTAGTGCACATCAAAAGGACTTGATGGTTATTGCATATTTAATAGGATCAATGCAGCATCTTATACCCAAGTGGTCTCGGCAGAGGCTACCATCAAAGGTTACAGATGGTGCCTAAGGAATAGGTTATGCGTACCAACCTATCTTTTATTCCTTTGGGGATACGAATATTTTACGCATTTTACTTAATTCGTTTTAGAACCCAATATTAGTCAACCTTTTCTACGCACTCAGCTTGGTAACCTCGAATTTAAGCCCGACGTTTGTGTTATTACGTATTTTTGGTTGCACTATATATGTGCCATTACGAGTCCACATCGTACTTTATGATGGGTCACGAAAAATGATTAAGTAATTTTGTTGAATATTTACTCTCAACAATTATCCGCATTTTAAAACCTTTGGCAGAGATCTCTTACCGCTAGATTTGCGGTTTGTCACTTTAGTGAGACAGTCTTCCCGTCGTTAGGGGAGATAAGAAAAGTATTTTCTAAGGGAACGACAGAATTTTCGTGGTGTGTTCCCACCGTGTCACATATTGATTCTTGTACTCCACAAATATAAAATGTGAAGTGACAAAGAATAATCAATTTTCGTAATGTACACCGATGTCGCTAAAGTGACAAGATCACACATACCAACCGCAAATATTCCCAAGGTTAGAAATCCTCAAGATGGGGGTACACCATAGACTATGGTGGAAGTAGTTGAGGCCGTGGGCTCCATAAAGGAAGATGGAGAGACCACCGGTGTTCGATCAAAGCTCACCTAGAAAGGAAGTAGATGAGTAAGGCACAACCTAATTTGTATCATGAAAGCATCTCATTTGATTGTCTCTGACTATGTCCATGAATCAATACTGGGGACGCTCCGAAGTTTTAAATGATTCTAGAGAACAATGAAATCCCGACTTGACATGAGAATGCACATGAGTCAACTAAGGATCATGTGTGCACAATGATGATATAATCCATAAATAGTTGCTCCGTAAGTAGAGCACAATGAGATCGAACCATGCTTTATTTTGATTAATTTCAAATAAATAGCATATTTGGCCTACACAATCCAGAAACTTAGTTCTTTGGCAAATATATGGGTATTTGGTGTGGTAGTGCTAACCAACCAAGTGTAAAGCCTATTGGACATACATAATTAATTTGTCATAAAGCATAACGAGAAGAAAGTAGTATTAAAGTACAAATACTCGCCTTGTGGCGCGAGGTTTCTCACAAAGCCCTGAGATTGTTCTCTTGTAATGAACGTTATAGAGTTCCGCTACTTAGTTAGCTTGGTAATTTTCAAAAGGACTTGAAATGCAAAGATATGTATGTGGTTGTTACATATCTCTCGAAAGAATCAAGAGATAGAAGATATTTACAAAAGTGCGTGATAAACTTTGTTTCCCAAATCAAATAACTCTAAACCACAGAGTACGTTTACAATTAGATAGAACGTTCACTTATAGATTGATGCATCAAAGCGGAAGTGGTATACTCGCCTAAGTGGCTATTTGATTTGGAGGGGATAGAAAAGTAAGTTATTTTTCCTTGCGTGTTCATAAGAAAGTTCCCGATTTGGAATTGTAGCTATTTATGTTGATGTTACGCAGTACATGATGTGTACTCTTGATGTAATAAGAGACCTTAAAAGCTATTTAAAATCCGAATTTGAGATGAAAAATCTAGGGAAAGCTCGATCGAATACCGAGCTTCGGTATATTATTCCACCAGGTTTGCATATGTCTAAAGTTGTCGCAAATTAACAAAGACATGCATCCCGATAGCACTCCCATGATTAGTCGAGGTTCAAATGTAAGTATGTGACCATTTCGCCTAAAGGAAGATGACGAAGATGTGTTGGGAGATGAAATTCCTTATCTAAGTACAATAGACGCATTGTTGTACTTAGTATAATAATGTACTCGATTAAATTTTACATCCTCGGGGAACTTGTTAGCTAGATATAGCTCCGCGCCTACGCAACGTCATTTGAATGGTATAGAGAATGTAATCATGTACTCAAAAGTAACCATTGACATAAATTAGTTTTATCCCTACAAAGACATTAAAAGGAATGCTAATGAAAGTGCAATCCAAAAAGTTGTTGATTATGAAGGAACAATAATCTCTTCCCCAACGAAAGTAATCGTAGGGAGATATGGTAGATTATTTTCAGGTTATTACCGATATTCAGCTTCAAAAGTACATGACTAAAGGAACTGCCCTGGAACAACTCGAAAGTAATCGGGGGAGATGCCGACATCGGGGGGAGGATCCAAGGATATGATGTCGACATATTTTTACTTTGGAAATTGAAGTTTGTTGTACTCTTTTTCCCTTCGATCGAGAATAGTTTTTCCCAAAGGGTTTTGTTACTCGACAAGGTTTTTAGCGAGACAACACTAAAAGCAAAGCAAGTATGTTGAACGTTGAAGACATAAAGATCGCGTGGATATTACCGAAAATATCCAATCAAAGAAATGAAATGCGATAAGTCATAAACGTAACTTCCGTAATCAACAACATGGTCTTATAAACATTCAAGTCACCAAAGTAAAGTGTGATAAACCCCTTCCTATCGCATTAGACTAACGAAAATTGTCCGACATCAAGGGGAGCGTCTAATAGTGTGTTGAACTATTTTCCTTCACCGAGGTTGTTTTTTCCTACATGGTTTTATAACTCGGCAAGGTTTTTAATGAGACAACAACAAACACCGGAATGTAATTTCCTAACTAAGGCTATTGTCTTTCCACGAGGATTTTCTCACGTAAGAGTTGTGATGCAACTAGTCAACTTCAACGAGCAAAGTGATCATCCGCAGCGGATCACCTTTACTTGCATCTGTCACGTTGTACTCTTTTCCCTTCGTCAAGGTTTTATCCCACCGGGTTTTCCTTGTCAAGGTTTTAATGAGGCAACATATTCGAGTCTAACTATGTTCTACATTTGTGTAATATTGTACTCTTTTTCTTTAGTTCGGGTTTTGTCCCTTTGGGTTTCCCTGACGAAGTTTTAACGAGGCAATTAACTTAGACTCATCGATCTTTGAAGATCGTATTGCATGTGATGAACTACATGTAAAGTACGAGACAACATGTGAAGTACTACATGTGAAGAACTGTACCAAGGTTTTGTTCCACTAGGTTTTTCCTTGTCAAAGTTTTAATGGAGCAATTGTCTTAGACTCAGAAGTCATCAAGGAGAGAACTACATTTGAAGACCTACATCCGAAGCATTGTATGTGAAGTACTGCATATGGAGTTTTATTGACCGCACAAGGGGGGAGTGTTGTAGGGCTTTAGCCCACATATGTGCAGCCCAATGTAATAGCTAGGTTCTATTCATATTCTATATAAAGGATACTATAGATATGTAACAGGGTTACCCATATCAATAAGAAATCCCTCTCCTTATCTGTCTCTTCGTCTTCTTCTCTATAATCCACTGCAATAGTTTGTGTAATTTACTTTAATTATAATAAACAATTATAATGCGGAGAATAAAAGTAAATAACACATCAAGATTTTGTTAACGAGGAAACCGCAAATGCAGAAAAACCCCGGGACCTTGTCCAGAATTGAATACTCTCAGGATTAAGCTGCAACACAAAATTAAACCAACTTCGTATAGTTGAGACCAAGCAACTAAACCTATAGTTCACCTAGTTCCGTCTGTATTCCCACGCCTCCAACTTATGAATAAGTCACGTACTTGGAATAATTCCTTTGGTTCGTATTCCAAACAGTAAAGGAACAACAAATCTGTTTGGTAGCAACTCTCTTCAACCAAGTGATGTGAGTTCGACAAAGGCTCTTCTGTTTATCTCAATAAACTCCTTCGTCAGGTTCTTAGATCTATCTTATTCTCAACTACCAAAGGTAATTGTTAAGATTTTGCAATCAATACTTTGTTTGGTAGAACCGTTGTTGATGGTGGATTTTCATTTAAGGTTCAATTTGTAAAAACTTAAAAATCATGCGCTCGACATCTTGTAAAAGATAAAGCCATTTATAAGTGTTGATACTCCCTCACTTAATTCACCAAGAATGGAGCATGTAGCAATAATCCCATTCTCGTGAATACATGAAATTCTCCAGGTTGGAGCATGTGGCAACAATCCCTTCCCGTGAATTTCATATCACCTTGTATTTCCAGCACTCATTATCGGTGTGGCATGACGACGAGTGTTACTCTTGGCATGCAGTAACACGAACCTCCAAGCACTATAATGAAACCATGTACGAAATACCCGCATGGCCGACTCTCGGTGTTATACTAGCCCGATTGAGCCCTCTCTGTGTTATACTAGCCCGAGAGCATCCTGGACTGACCGTATCAACCCCATATGATCCGATCGCAGCCATCCAACTCCATAAGCATGATTGGATGACCCCGCATCAATTCCATCACCCCAAGCAGGTATGGAATACCCACTACCACCCCGCATGGTCGTCATTGGCCTAGCTTGCCAAGAAACCGTCGTTCATACCAAGCATTATGGACTAAAACCCTAAATTAGGGTTTGCGGCATATTACATGTGTTGCAAAATAAGTCTCAACCATCCATCTTCGCAGGTATAGATGGAGGGTGTAGATGTAGACTTAAAGGGCCCAGAGCATGTCAACACGATCACCGTGGGACCGCCACACACTTGACCAATCTGGCCAAAACCAACAATGTTTGGCCGTAACAAAATCGTCACCCAAACAAGAGATTCGCACACGGCTTTGAAAGCCAAAATTAGGGTTTCAAGCCATCACGCGCGTCCGTCTTCTCCTAGGCACGAATGGAGGGTCACAGATTAGATTAAGCAAGGGGCCGGTCATACCAAAGATGACTACCGTGGGCCCATCTACCTCCTCATGTGTTCGGCCAAGGCATATCATGCCCGGTTAATCCAAAACGCAAGGTCCAAACTAGCATGGCCACGCCTCCCAAACCACAAACTCGATCTCGACCGCTCAACTTCACCGGATGATTTGAGTGGCTTAGATCACGTTTTCCTGGATATTCTGCATAGGCATGAACACCAGCCCGCCATCTTCACGTCAAACCCATCGCCAAGACCGACCAAATTAGGGTCGTCTTGGAACGCCACCGAAAAAGCATGATGCGCGGCCTTTTGCGGCATCAATTTCCTATTGCAAAATTGATCTCAACCACTCCTCTTGCCGGCCAAATTGAGTGGCCTAGATCGCACCTTCATGGGACAAAGGAGGTATGGACGTGCACACCGCATGTCTGTCTACACATATGTCCTATCGGTCCTCTCCAAATCCCCTTCCATGCTTGTTTCACCAAGCCGAAGAGTGATGCTTGCACCTCTTCAAAAACCCTAATATTCATTAATCTGGCCGTTATGAGTGTCTCAAAGATCATCTCATCCGTCCAACTTCACCAGCTTGGTTATACAACCCCGGTCGAGTTATTCGCTCACAGGCGTCATTACCCATCACTTTACACACCATAATGCAAAGACTGTGATAAATACACACGATACTTCACAAGTATCGACTCCCCGAATAACACAAATATTCAATTCAAACATTACATGTTATCTTTCGTGGATCCATGATCCACATTCCAGAACATCAATCATGTCACAAATCGGGGATACATATCGGGGTATTGGTCTCAAGTGGTTTACGCTGCGGCAATGTGCAACGCGCATCACAAGAACGTGTCGGAAGTCATGGACGGTTAGAGATGGACAGGAGAAGTGGGCAAGACCGGTCGTATGGCACCGACGCGCAACCCACTACTCCATCACTCCACTTCCTCCACTTCCCACGAGAGACGGAATAAGGCTCAATGACTTGTATAAATAGGTTCTCCGCCTTATTTAAAACAACACACAGTCCAGATTTGAGACAGAAAACCAAGTGTTAATACAAAACGTATTCCAACACCCGAGCTTGCTTGCATCAATCACAAGCCCGCTCACCTTCATTACAAGTCATAAGCAAGCCAACACCTTCACAATCTCAACACCTTTCTTCGCTTCCTCCCTAAGATCAACCCCATCTTCTTTACTTAGACCGAAACAAGTCTGGAACGGCCATTTTCTTGGTTTAGGCCGGACTTGCACAGATTGATCTCTCGAATCTACAAGCACTCACCCGCAAAGGCATTTGTTTAAGGTTTAAATTCATTCCTCATCCACACCCCAAATTACCAAATTTTCAGGAGTAGTTTTCACCCATAAACAATTGGCGACCACAAAGGGGAGATTAATCTCTCGGATTGTAAGTCAATTTCTTCGAAATCCGATTCAATTTTATCAATTTCAAAAGGGTAGATCTTAGAATCAATTCAATTAACAATTCATTTCAAGATGGTGGGAATTAAGGTCCTGATCAAGAATCAACTCGATGGGGCCAGTGGGTACCAATCCCGGTGCTCGAAGTACCCGCTGGAGCTACCGTAGCTAACACATCTCGAGGAGCCGTACTCTATCACCAACACTAGCGGAGCAGAGACATCCTAAAGAGGTGTAACGCCCATCACTCGAGCAACAACTCCATTCCTTCATCAGGATGAGGAGCCGTGAGGGGACAGAGGAGGACCATCCCCATTACCATTGGGTAGATTGATGGAGAAGCAGGAAGTTCTCGCTAAGACTCAAAACGGGATATGACCGCAACTCTCAAAGAGGTACTCAC